>VDFB02050596.1:0-65546 GCA_007258455.2 Sequoia sempervirens | reverse complement strand
GTGCATGTTTGCCTTGTTAATTGCAAGTTCTCCACTGGTTTTGGGACGCCACATGCAAGAGGAAGCATGCAAAAATCATAACTAAGAGTCAACTGGGCCCACTTTGACTTTAGGCATCCAAGCTTTAGGGAGTTAGAAATTTTTTAAAGATTTTCAACTTCTGTTGTGACGAACTGCCTCTGTTTGACCCTAAATTCCACTCGCCTGGTTGATCCTGAAGCTTGGCTGACAAATTCATTGCGAAGTTGGATCAAGTTTGAAAAGATGTTCTTGGGAGTTGAAAACCCTAAAAACTGAATCTGGTGGCTTGAAATCTTGGGCGCCTTTTGCCAGAAGGGTGCTTTTTTCACCAACCTTAGCCATTTTTAGATGCTTTTCAACTTCTTCAATTTAACCCTCTGTGCTTCAATCTGCAATCGCCGTTGATTGATGAATCTTGCAAACATGCCAAGATATGGAACGAAAAACCATTTCAATTCTGGAAAGAATCACTGGTATTGCAACGTCTAAAAATTGATTTATGAGGGTCAAATTCCTAGGCACCCCTGGCCTATAGGCGCGCTTTTGTGCCTTTGAGATACATTTTGCACTTTGTAACCTTTGACAAAATGCTCCAGTTTGACCCTCGTTGCCTGCTCCGATGTTCATGCCGACGATCTCATCGCAGAGATTGATCAACTCTGTAGAAATGTTCCTAGGAGTCACGAAGTCTGTAAGCTGCCTTTGAGGCCCCAAAAAGTTGGGCGCCTTTTCCAAGAAGGGTGCATCTTTTTTAACACAGTCAATTTTCCACGTTTTACAATTTTCCTTTGCCTCCAACGTTTTACACTAGATCTTCGTTTATGAACATTCGACAAGTCCCGAGAGCTGGCTGTTGGATTCATCGCATAGCTGGAAGGATTCTAAGCAGATCTCTTGAAGAAGACAGTTGCTAAAAACCTCATTTGGTTGACCAAAAGTCTAGGCGCCCTTGTCCTGCAGAGGTACAATTGACCTTTTGACTTTCATTTCATCCTCCGTTTTATGTGCTCGCTGGATCAACGGCCATTGTTGTTTGATATATCTTCTGAGTTGGTTGTTGGATTCATCGCGAAGCTAGGCTGAATTTGAGATCACTTGAAGATTGTTAATCCAAAAACTGACAATTGAGAGCTTTTATTCTTGGGTGCCCCTAGGCTACAGGGGTGCATTTTCCGTAACAGACTGCCATTTTCGATGTTTGTTGACATTCAACATCTTCTGCCTCTGTCGTCGTTTGCCGATGTTTGACAAATCTGTTGGATTGCTTGATGATTCGTTAGAAAGCTAGCAGAATTCTGGAGATGACTGGTTTTGCAAGTGTTAACAATTGCATTTGACCTCTCAAATTCAAGGGCGCCCCTAGCCAATAGGGGCGCTTTTGGCTCCAAACTTGATCATTTTTTGATGATTTTCACCTTTTTGCGCTTCGCGATCACCGTGTTGCTTGATTGGGTTGACTGCATTTGAGCATTGTTGCTGCTGACGCGAGTATGTTTACCATTGTGATTGCTTTCACCATTCTTACATGCACGGACACTACAAAGTTGACTAGGGCGTTGACTGGAAAGGCATCTCCCTTGTAGCAAGGCGTATTGTTACCAGACTTAGAATATTTTTTACCTTTTGAAAATCCCCTCCGTCGTGAAGCATCTTTCACCATAGAATCTTCGCTGAAGTGTTTGAGGCTTAGATTTCGACACTTGGTATCTGGCCATCTGCCATTGTTGACCTCGAAGGTCCCAACTTTTCTCCTGAAAAAGTGAAGTAGACCCACCAAAGCAAAATTGACTTTTTCTTGATTCTGACTTGACCAGTGTGATCGTGAAGTGAAATAAGCCAATCAAAATTATTTTCAGTCATTTCTGTAAAGATCTTATTTTAGGGTTTTTCCTAAAAACAGGGGCCTCAAACCCTAATTTTCAAAATTTGCCAGTATCCTTTGGACAATAAACCCACAAAAAGCCCATGTTTTGTTTGACCTAATACTAACTTTTGACAACAATTTAACAAGATTTAGACCATTTTAATCAAAATGCCTTATTGAAGCAAAAAATTTATTTTGGGTACAAGTTACAACAAAGTACCTTTGTTGGGAGCTGCTTAGTGAGATTTTGTCTTGTATCTTTTCATGTTCATAACTGTTCTAGTAGTTGTATGGGCTGAGAGTTCATTTGAGAGAGTTTGATTGGTTTGTGGGGAGCTAGACACATTATTAGAGCTTTGTAGAAGGCCCAAGGTGCTGTGGAATCAATCTTGTAAGCGATTTTTAAGCACTAAATAACTGTATACTCACATTTGGCTGGAGTTTTTACCCACAAAGGGTTTCTCTAGGGCATCTTGGTCTCATTGTGATGCCGTCCAAATCTGTTATATTGGCTCTTATCTTTCATTTCATTTGCTTAAGTATTTCAGTCATTTTACTCTCACATCTTAAGACTAACAATATCCATCCTAGGTTGCAGATCAAGAAAAAAGTGCTGCATTTAAGTATGAGATAGAGGGATATATGCCTGAAAACGCATTACTTAGGAGATTGTCATCAAATACCATGTTTATTCCAAAAATATCAAATTTCAACACAGTGACTAGCTGTGAGTTATGCTGCTGTGCATGTCTAAATAAATAGTCCCCAAACACTTACAAGGTCTGGTGATAGTCAAGATAATGTAACAGTGTCAACAATATTTTATTTTTCCATCAATGAGAAAAGTCGATCTAAAAGCAGTACTCTTTCTATGGCTTTGCATATCTAAGGGGTATCCCGGTATGCATTCTTGATCCATTTCATAAGCTCTCTTTCTCTAACACCCAACCTTCTTTGTGCATATAAATATTTAGCTTTGTGTTTTTAAGACATAATAGTAGTTATATGTTAACTGGAAAATCGTCCTTTCTCTCTTTTATAGGCCAGTTGTTGAGCTTATCTTCTTGATGTGCATGTAAGGCTGAGCCATTTATTTGTATTACACTGTTATATAGTAAATAGTCCTTTATCCTTTAACAAAACACAAAATTAAAAAGTAACAACAGGATACCTCCTCCATTTGTCAGATCTGCTGTAAGATCTGAAAGGCTGAAATTCCGAGGCAAGTGCCCAAGCACTCTGAGTGAGTCCCTTAGTCTGCTGCCTCCAGCTTCTGGAGCACCTTGTAATGTACCTGATCCATTTGGAATCCCTATATCCCCAGACATGAATGTAACATCAAGGGGCATGAGATTCATACCAACACCTGACATATCTGTTGGTTTAAAGGGAAAAGGTCCACTTGACATGGCTGAAGCTGCGCTTAATGGTATGTCAGTCATAGATGATACGCCACTGCAAGGTGAGTGCATAGCACAAGATACTTCCATGGAACTCTCTCCCATGTTACTGCATCAACAACCATTGATGTCAGTTCGTTCTACTAGATAATAATATGATATCCATACCTATCAATCTCTATTCTCAACAGAAATTTTCAAAATTTGTACCAACAAGTGAAATGCAAATGGAATATAATAGTTGTATTACTCTGTTGTGGGGCTCTTAAGAATTGACTGAAAATTGACTTCAGCAGGATGTCCTTTTACTACAGGACTACATGCTCCACTTGCAATGGGAATTATATGAGGATGTCCAGCCACTGGAAGTAGGGACTGTTGCAAGACCGGGTACCCCATTGGTAGATGTTGAACTGCACTGCAAATAGGGTTAAAATCAGTAAGGACAACTTCAATGCCAGACATCAATAAAGAGGATGACAATATGGAGAATATAAAATGAGGAAAGTAAAGTAGTAATTACGAGCTGGAGGATGCATGCCATTTTGCATTGAACTCAATGGAGCAGTTGGTTGCCTCAGTATTCTCATAAGCTGGTACTGCCGTTCTAGCAAATGATTGAATAGTGTTATCTGTTTCTTTAACTTCAGCCTTGTGTAATAAGCTTTAAAAAAGTCACGATTTTGTTCTTCTAATTTCTCCCACACTGCAACAATACTCATTATACAACTCAGTCACCTGACTGTCTAACAAACAGTACATGCTTCTAATGAGTGTAATTTTGCAGAGCTTATTATATTGTCATAATGCAAATTGCAATCAATAAATCTTCCTAGTAAGTGTGTGAAAATGATCCCAAAACAAAATCAACTTCTTATTGCAGACTTGCTTCAGATTGAACTCCTACGTTTGCAATCTTAGAAGAAAACAAACAAAACTGATCACTGAAACTGAAAATGTCTGAAATCCCAGTGCAGTATTGCTTCAGTCATAACTCACATGAATATCTTAGTGTAGAATGGAAACTAGATGCCCTAATACTGTTCTAAATGGATTATGACAACTTAGTCTCATCAAAAGGAGCCATTTGATTGGGGTAAACCCCAATGAAAGGGTCAAGAAGCCACTTAGAGCAACATGATAGTCATCAAACTATGACATCATTGCCTATGCAGGGCGTATGGCTAAATAGGAGCATTTACACCAAGCTAGGGAAGCAAATTAAGGTGATCTGCTAAAGTTGAGGCTGCATGCATGAAAGTGCATGGTAATTCCCCCCAAGCAATGACCATTATTCGTTATCTTTTGTTCATCATAAAAATGCATAAATTCCAATATACAGGTGCAGGTTTAGGTTAATTATACAACTACCTAGAATCTACTTTAATCTTTAAAATGTACATCACTTTGTAAACTCGGTATGCTCAAATGGATTTAATTTCATACCCTCTTATAAAAATTAAGACATCAAAAGTTCTCCAATAGTAATTCCATAGGTACTCACCTACCCAATCCAAAGCACTACTAATTAAAAACATAAGAATCCTTCATGAAGATCTAGTCACCAGTAACTTGTGGTCACATAAGCCCTGTGTTACCCAGAGACATGCTTCCCAACATCCGATACACACTATGGCACAGTAAATGGTTCACAAATGCTGGGAAACTTCTCCTTCCATCTTGGAGATGTCCCTCAAATGTTCTTGATGCCTTGTGAGGGTGCCTTTTGAGCACTTGAGGAATAAAACATGTCTAAGTTGCTCAAATGTAAAAAAGAATCCCACCAAATATAGTCATAATGAAAAAACAAACAAAAAGCTTGCTAAAAGCTGAAATTTTTCACATAGTGTTTTCTCCAAAGCACAGTGCACTGCAAAAAACAATGATAAGATTTATTTGCAAAAATATCCACACAAAATAAAATTAGGAAATGGATATAAGAGAATTTTCAAAAGTAGAGAACAGATTTTCTCGAGGAAGAAAAACTTTTGAAGGGAATAGTTTAAAAGAAATTAAAGAGTAAACAGCAGCAACCTCAAAGCTACAAGTTTTTTCCAAAATAGAGGAAAACGTCAGCCTGACGTATTTTTAGAAAGGGGAATCAACAGATTGTGGGAGAAATAATCTGACTTCACCTTGCACTGCCAATGCCATGTTATCAATGAGTCCACACTGCGAAATTGTGCTACGACTGCAGTTGTGCCTGTGACCAACTTGTATCATTCCACCACGGCACTGGCAACATATAGTCGTGAGCCAGATGAGATTAGCAGCATCACACCGGCAGTTCACAGAAATAAGACTTCATGACAGACTGACAAAAATGTGTAACTCTAACAGCCCAATTGCTTTAATGTTTCGACCAATTGCACATTGTACAGATTAAAAAATTGTAAACCAGCTCATAACCTTCCTGATCAAAGTTTACACACTCTGATGACAAAAAGCAGATTCCTTTACATTCTCTTGTCAAGATTCAGCAATGGACAAAATCCAGCTTGAATTAATCATCCTTTTCTATCTATTCAGCATATGTTCTCATAGATCTGCATAGAGCATTCTTGTAACATGATGTATCATATTCATCTTTATTAATCAACAAACTAATGTCCCTTTGAAACCATATGTTATGTTCCCTTGTTACTTGTTCTAATTCTTAATTTAATGTTTATATATTTGGCATTTTTTAGTTAATATTATGATACATAAAAGTGTGGGTTAACATTGCAAGTGAACCAAAACAACGATCTTGTCTCTTGTCAAAGTGGAGGACATATTGAATGCTATGACAGCTGGAAAGTTTTGAAATGTGCTAGTCAATTTTTTTCTTGAAATTATCAAAACACAACCAGCACTACACCAATAGATTAGTGTTAGCTTCAAACTGGAATTAAATGAAATGCATTCAATGCCAAGAATGTGCACACAAGATCCTTTAGAAGGCGAGGTGCTAACATATGGCGGAGGAAACTGAATGATAAATGAAGTAACTACAACTGGAAGCAGAAAGAGGCGGTGAACCAGCCATGAACAATTTCCGCACCACCACTTATTAAGTGGGGGAAAAAATGAAACAAACAATTCAAACTAATTCATCCGCTGCGGCGGGCATCCACTCAATAGTGGGAATTCTCCACTTAATAGTGGGTGATAAATGAAAGCTCAAAATGTTCTTTATCCTCACTGGCGGTAAACCATCCAGGGGTTACAATGATGTGAATTAATTACAAGAAAATACAGCAAATTAAAGAACTGAAACAGTACTACTGTCTTTTCAGTTTTACAATGAAGAATAACTGCAACTTTCAAGTGTCTTTACCATCATTACAATATACAATTAAAAGGATGATTTCTTCAATGAATAACCTCTCAAATAATGATGCTAGAAGCCAAAATCAGAAAACTAGAACAATCTAATATAAAAATCTGCAATCTGGAAATGTCTATCAGCAAACAGCAAACTCACAAAAAAGATCACAACTCCTTCTAAATACCTCCGAATAAGCTGGAATGTGTTGCAAAGACCTTCTAGGAGGATGGCGCCCAAACTCAAACTACAAAACTGCATCAAAACTCAAGATATAATTCTTGCACGAATCCCAAAGCACTCATGAGATGGTACAGCCCTGTAGAGGGGCGATTTCTCTTGGAAAAATCAGAAACTTGGAATTAAAATCTGAAAACCTCCAAATATGGTCGCCATTATCATAGAAATGCAATGATCAAATACCCATAACCAAAATAAATTCACACCAAAAGCTATAAATGAAAACCACCTTCAGCTGTGTATACACCAGCAACATAAAAACTGAAGTTCTCACCAAAATTCACCAACTTTGAAGCACAATCTGCTAGTCTGATTGAAAAGCAGCAATAATAACAACTAGGTGTTATCTTTCAAACACGAAATTGGATTGGAACTAGGAGGTAAGCATCCCTCGAAGTGAAAAACAAGTTGTCATTCCGACAGCATAACATTAGCATAAACATTAGATGAGAAAAGTTGGAGTAAAACTTCTCTTTTATAGAAAAAGAGGTGACTCTTCAAATTCCAAGAGTGGGATGCCAAAAGCCCCACTTGAAATATTTTCAAATTCAAAAATTATTAAATTCTCCTCAAAGTGGCGTCCATCTCTTCAAGGCATAAAAACTTTATTAAATATTTAATTTCTCCTTAATAAGGCGTCCCCCTTCATGGCCACCTTCAAACACAACTTAAAGTTAATGAACTAGGCCAAGGGGTCAATTTGAAATTAAAACATTAATGCCTTGAAATATATTATTTCACCAAAAGAATGCTTTTGAAGCCAAAAATCAAACCCAAGCAACTGCTCCAACTCAAAATGACTTACTGAAGTGTTGACAACTGATCACAGCCAAAAATAGAATTTACTAAAAATAGTAAATTCCGAGAAATGCCAAAAACCACCAAGCGAAGGAAACCCTAATTTCACTTCTGATCAGCCTACGGATTTCTGAAAATAGGCTATTAGTCACAGAAGAGCGTATGGCCAAAATGGGGACATTACAAGTTTCTTCACGTTTTCAAAAATTTGGATCTTTGAATCTCATTTCAAAATTACTTGTTCAGGCCTGCATGGACAAGATCCACTTATAAAAGCACTGAAAGGAATCAAACAATGACAATAAATTGCTTACCTTTCCTCCATGCTGACAATGGCCTGCAATGCCAAATATGAATTTGCAAGATCTCAAACCATCATGCAATGGCAAAGAGATGACCTATTTGCTAATTTTCCCAAGTAATGACAGGACTCAACCCATCAACCTTAACATCAGTACAGTCAAGCTAAAACTCTGGCTCATGGTAGTAGCATTTTTTTCAAACGTCAAGTTTGAGGTAATACTGTTCTGAGGTACATCAATGCAGAAGCATTAGAAGACAATAAGACAATTTAAGACATACTCTATGATAAGCAATTCAAAAAATGGAGACTACGTTGCCTTTGTGACCTTCAAGTTTGCACCAAATGCCTTAAGACTTGTGGGAAATTTTCTAGCAACAGCAACATGACACATGCCAGCCACCAATCACTAACTCAAGGAAGCATTTCATGATGTATTGTTGACCAGTGCAAGCAATGATGATAAGCACATAAAGTCATGAACTTGCATCAGAAGGCAAATCAGAGTGTTCAAGATTACACGAACAAGTTTCACACGCTCTGCATGCATCTTGACCCAAAAAGTATCAGATTCTAGAATACCAATTTGGCCTGTAATGTATATTTAATCCAAACTTACCTTCTCAACTATCAATACTCTTTGGGATGCCTATAGGTTTACAATGAATATTGAAAAGAAGTTTGAGAACTAGATCTGAACCAAATAATAAATGGGATCTGGATTGTCATTCTAGCAAAAGCGAACAGGATGAACTGCTCCAAAGGCAAGAAGAGAACATGCAAGCAGACTAACAGTTGACATGAAAAAGCTTTTATAAATGTCAGTTACCTAACATTCCATGTTACCCCTTAGTAGGTGTAAATAATACTACAAAAATTGCACTTTCGTCAAAATATATATATTGATCTCCTTTGATTATATTTTCAATTTTTCTCTGATATAGTATGAGAGCGCAATGTCCTCTTCAATAGAGCCTGTGAAAACCGAAGAGAACATCAGTACCCTGATGCTGAGCCATTAAAGATGCCTTGCCATTGTATATGATTACGTGAATGTCAAGACTAATGACAAGCATGGGTGATATAGTCAGCTATTCTCAAACCACTGCAATGTCATTCGTGCAAGTTGTGTGTGTAGCATGAATGATTCAGAAATGCAGTTAATGGTCTGCAAATCCAAAACCCCTGTTTGAAGATGCAAGATTGAATCAACACTATATTCATTAGAAGGAACCTAATTTCATAATACAAAAATTCAATGGTTTCAATTTTCACACCTGGAATGTGAAATTGCAATACCATTTAATGAAAAAAACTATATGTTCTGTAACTACCAAAAATCTGCAGCAACAGATAAATTACTAGAGTGATAGATCAAAGATGGCAAACCTAAATTGATAATTGGCATATGTATAGAAAATACAGATTCCCATTTGCTTGATTTGAACAAGCCAGGTAAAAAGAACAGTGAAAAGATAAACAAAGTATTTAGCACAATAACTTGGAACTCTAAATTTACTTTAAAACTACTATTATTGGGACTAAAGATGGATAGTAACATGACTATGACAAGATGCATTAAGAGGTAAAGTTACTTAAAGGAATTCATAAAGGTTAGAGTGAAAGTTGATGGCGGTGAGGCAAAAGAAGCTTTGCTGAATAGCTTACCACAAATGGACAACAATGTTGACTGAATGCTAACTCAGTTACACACAAAAACATTAGCATATATGAGAATAGCACAACTTACATAACATTTACATTGAGTGCTGATGAAGATGTGGGAGTAGAATATGCCCTCATAGAAGAAAAGAAAGGTAAAGACAAAGTGAAGACAAAAACAGAACTTCTTATTATAGCAGGAAGTCAGGCCACAGCACCTGGAACTGAGATATCATAGAAGACTTTCTAAGGAGAAGAAAAGTACATAGAGAAATGTCAATGGAAAACGAAAAAAGATATAGCATTAAAAGTAATCCTTTCAAGGGAAATGTCACCCCAGGTTCAAAGGAACAGTGGAGAAGAAATTGTGTTGTAATATATCTCAATGGCTTCCAGATATAGGGTAGGTTGGATTCTACAGATGGTTGTCAAGGTGATACCAACTTGATGGAGCAATGGCAGATATCTAGTTGAGTCAAATGAACATGACTCTACCTCTACAGAAGCCAGAAGTGCTCACCAGATTGGCATGAGATAATGTAATGTCCCCTTTCGGTGCTTAGCTAATTTGTGCACATTTAGCCAGTTTCCAAGTCTTCCAGAGGCTAACTGGTTAGTTACGGAGAACTCCAACATTCTTGGAAAAGTATTTGATCAATCTTGTAGAGCAATTGTTCTTGGGTTTGAGTTCAATTGGTTAGTTTGGAGCCCTTTGATGCTTTCAAAGTCGATTTTCGACCTTTAGGGTGCTCTCCAAACTTCTTGGAGGAGCAGGCTATTTTCAAAAAGTCACCAAGTTGATTCCAATTATCTTCTTACTGCTTCAATTTCATCATGGTGTGGTCAAAATTGGATTCTGATAATGTTGCAATACTTTCCACAACTTGGGTGAGTTAAAAAGTTATGTAATTAATATTTCACTAATGTTGTCTAATGTTGAGAAATAATTAAAGGACAACTTAGTGCAATAGCTCATTGGAAAGTTGATTAAATGTTTGCACATAATGAATTACTTAACTTAAATCAAAAAGTGTTTTGTTGGAAAACCAGCGAAAAGAAAAAGCATTTTTCCTGAATAAGCAAAAGTGTTTTCTGAAAAAACAAAAACAAAAAACATTTTTGAAAAAAAGAAAAAACACTTTTTTGAAAAAGCAATAAAAAAGCAAAAAACACTTTTTTGAAAAAGCAACAAAAAAAAGCTATAAAAGGAGGTGTTGGGGGCTTATTTGGATATGTTGAAGTTTTATCATATTGTTATGCTACTGGATTGAGCCTACGAGTTCTTCCATAATCTCTTGAGGATGAAAACTCTCATTTGATTTCTAGTTTCGTATTTGAGAGATAATCCCTAGCTAGATTGGAGTGATTTCATTTCAAAGATCACCATTGTGCTTCAAATCGAGCTTCAGTTTTGGATGTTGTTGAGATGAAAATCTATTTAGTGTTTTGAGGTGTGTTGGGTGGAGTTAGAAAGGAGTTTTCCAGTATTTTGCTTGTGGGTGTGTCTGTATGCTCCTTTTCTGAGTTTCCAAAGCATCAACTTCAATGTTTCAGTTCTGTTTTGTCCAAAGTACAGCAGCAAAAAGGGTGTTTTCAGACCTATACCAGCCTTCTAGTTCATCCACTCAAGGTATCACATTGCTATTTCATAGCTGGGTTATTCGGTACATGTTATTTGGTGCTATTGTGGGGTGTTTCAGCAGTTCTTTACATCAGCAGTTAATCCTCTTATTTTGGTGTTCACAATGCATATGTGCTAACCTTGTAATGCTTTGGATGGTTATATTACCGAAAAGCTTCAATTTCTATGCACTTTATTTTGTAAGCACTGGATCATAGTATTGCCAGTGGGTTTAAATTTGGTTTTGCTGATGTACTTACCCCACTGAACAAATGGTAATATTGTAATAGCTCACCACTGAAAAGTGGAAGAAGCATGTTTAAATGTCCTCAAACATTGTATAAGCTTTCCCATTGAAAAGTGGAAGTTCCTTGTAATTCCCATTGAATAAGCGGATTATTTCTTACTTGTATTGTTTATGCATCCCATTGAATAAGTGGTTTGGCTGGCTTGCCGCCTGATGCTTCTTTCCAAAAGTTGTAAATCAGTAAATGTCACTAAATTGTAATCCTGACACCGTATGCTCTTACCTTGCCCAATCTGGGATCTGGGTAATTATAAAGTGGAAAGGAAGTTGTTATGCTTTCATTTACTTTGAGGCTACCATATTTTCAAAAAACAAATTTGAAGGTGGTTATTACAGATAAACAAACAAATGGGAAAACATAAACCAGGTATTTAGCACAAAAATCCATAACTCTTAATTTACTTTAAAACTATAATTATTTGGACCTAATATTTATAGTAACTGTCAGAACCCTGGTGGTTCTCTGTTCAAACCCTAATTGATTTTTTTGTCGTTTTTGCAATTTTTGGTTTTTTTTGTGATTTTGAAGGTTTTTTGACAATAATGAAAAAATGCGATTTTGCTTATAAATGCAAATAAATTCAAATAAATTCTAGAAATCAATATAGGCCTAGTTTTTTGATCATAGATGATAGGCGTTGCATTACATTTCACTTCCAAGAATTTTACAATAGCCAGTTGCAGAGTATGAAGGAAATACAGATCATTAAATGAGAAAAACCTGATTTAAAATGGCGGCTGCAGCTGATTAAAGAATGTACGGCCAGAATGAATGAAGGTTCCTCTGAGCTCCAAAACCAACGCACAAACTTAGTTGACCAAAGCGCCCAATAATCCCAAGCCAGAAGCTGAGAAGGGGAGGCGTTCCTCTGAGAATGAATATGTACGGCCCCTGCTGGTACGGCCTGTACAGCAGCAATAATGACAGTACGGATTCCTTGAAACTCGTGCCAAAACAATGATGGATGATGATGGATGAAGTCGCCTCTGAAAAGTGGTCAATATCTCTGCTGAACTCGATGAATCTCTGTCTGATTAACTGATGATGCTCAATCTGTGATTTCTGGATGAAATCACCAAGTGCAATCTTCAGCTGGTATCTCACAGCCTCAGTATGCCTGATCTCTGAAGAGGTTACGTTCTCCAGAAATGATGTTCGCCAGAAACCCTAGGGTTTGCAAACTCCAATGCTCAGAGGCTCAGAAGACAAAATTGAATAATAAACTTGATAGTTCGATTTTGCCTTGGGAAGAACAATATATTCTTCTTTGAAAAGTTTGACCTAATTCTCCATTAAAATAATCATTTAAATTAATGATTTAATTTTCACTTTAGACTTAGGAGAATCTATTTAATTATTGGCGTCCCTTTTTAATGAGCATTAAATACTCATTAAATCACCTTTTAATAATATAATATAAAGTATAATTAAATACTTTATAACTTAGCCAAATAATTAAATATTTTAATATTTCAATAAAGTGACTTTATAATAAAGTCAATATTAAATATTTCAGAATCCCAAGAATTACCCTTATTTCCCACACACACACACACACAGGGGGGGGGGGAATGGAATCGGAATGGAAGGAATGGATCTGACCTCTAAAATGGAAGATTCCCTGGAAGGAGTCTGAATGGACGGACCGAATGGAATGGAATGGAATGGACTTCAACACTCCTCACAGCCCATTTAGGATCAAAATATACAATTTCGCCACCAACAGGTTTAATTAGATGGGGACATGGTCAGCCCACTTCTCCCTCAAATTGTTTGTCCTCGCTAACACCCCAACTCGATGTCAGAAATCGTCAATTCTATGTAGCATCCTCAACTGGCAAATCTCTCCACTTGACCAGATATTCCCTGATCACACGCCTCCGAAGGTGTCTCTCTCTCATATCAAGGATGGCCTCAGGTACTAATATCAGTTTCCCTTCATCATCAAGGGGTGGCAAAACTGGAGAGGGTATAACATGCTGACCCAATGCCTTTTTCAGGCGAGAAACGTGAAATACATTATGGACCTTGCTATCACCGGTAAGTCCAACTTTATAAGCAACCCGGGCCCACTGTCTGGACAAACACGAAATGGACCTCATAGTAGCGGTTTTGCTTTTCCCCGAAGCCCCACTCTTTCCTCGCTGTAGGTAGACTGGACGATACGGGTCGCAACATGAGGTACACCATATCACCCACCTCCTCAAACTGCGGCCAACTCGATCAGCACATCGGCTATGTTGATTCTCGTTCTCATTGATATTGTCTCTAGAGACCTCAAGATGTCCTCCGCCGACCGCATCATATCACCTCGCGACTCGCACTCAAGTATCGCCAAAATCAAATCTTAAGATTACCATACCCCTGGCTAATGCCACAGAAGGGAGTCATCCTGTATCGCCATATGGTGAGTCGAAGTTGGCAACAATACTCGCATAAGTAAATCCATTCACCTTAAGCTCTCTGGCCGACTACCATATAATTACGCAATACCTTCCACCCACTTATTGACAATCTCTCGTCACTTCCATCGGTCTCATGTGGATGGTAGCCGGTATCGGTGTCACCACCCCACACAAAAGTCCGGAACAACTCGGCCAAAGTTGCTTCATAAACCGTATTGCTTTATCGCTGGTCATCGCCCCAGGTAAATCCATGCAATCGGAAAACCTCTCTGAAGAACAACTCTGCAGTCTGCGATGCTGTGAAAGTAGTCGTAATCGGGAAGAAATGGGCGTACTTAGTCAACCGATCGACCACTACATAAATGCAATCTTTACCCTGGGCTTTCGGCAAACCCGCGATAAAGTCCATAGATAAACACTCCCACTTCCTGTCAGGTATCGGAAGTGGCTGAAGTAATCCAGCAGGATAAGTGTGCTCCTGCTTGTTCTGTTGGCACACAGAACACTCACGGACATACTGCAAAACATCAGTTTTCAGCCCTTTCCAAGTAAACCGTTCCCGAACCATTTTGTAAGTCTTGTAGTATCCAGGATGGCCTGCCATAGGAAGGTCGTGAAAGGCTCTCAAAACTGTAGTCCGTAACTCAGAGTCAGGAACCAAAAGAATCCGCCCCTTGTAAATGATCAAGTCATCTACAACTGTATACCTGTCGCCCTGCTCTGTCCTGTCAACGATGCTAGAAGCCCATGGGTTCTTAGCATACTCTGCAATGATCCGATGCCTCCAATCCTCTGTAATCTGTGCTAAGGCATTCAACTGGGGTCTACGAGACAAGGCGTCAGCTATATTCTGCTTCCCCTTAATGAAAGTAATGTCGAAGTCATATGACTGCAGTTTACTGACCCATTTCTGCTGCCTCTCGTTCAAGTCTCGCTGTCCAAGGAAATGTTTTAGGCTGTTATGATCTGTACGAACACTGAATTTGCTGCCTACCAAGTACTGCCTAAACTTAGCCAATGCATGCATAATGGCTAACATCTCCTTGTCGTAAATGCTATAAAATCTCTCAGGACCCCTGAGTTTCCTGCTCTCAAATGCAATCGGATGACGCCTCAGAGATTGTAACGGGTACCCAATGCTCCTCTCCTCAAGTATCACGTAATAAATCAAATGACTTCTCAAAAGTCGCAATGCTAGCACCGACATGAAGTCATGATCACCTTAAACCCCACAAAGCACTCCCGCTACCGAGGTGACCAAAGAAAAGCCCCCTTCTTCGTCAAGTCAGTAAGGGGTGCGGCGTGACGTGAGAACCCGCTAACAAATCTCCTGTAGAATGCACACAACCCAATGAAGCCTCTGAGCTGCGTAAGGTTCTCGGGTACCGGCCAGTCAACAATAGCTCGGACCTTTTCAGGGTCCATACTCACTCCCTTGGCACTGATGATGTGCCCTAGATATAATAACTCCTCCATGCCAAGCTCGCACTTGGATTCCTTAGCATAGAAAGACTCGTCTGCTAAGATACCCAAGACTGCATCCAAATGAGCCAGATGCTCCTCCCATGACCTGCTATAGACCAAAATGTCGTCGAAGAAGACTAACACAAATCTCCTCAACTGAGCACTGAAAACCCTGTTCATAGTTGCCTGAAAGGTGGCAGGTGCATTGGTTAACCCGAAGGGCATAACCAAGAACTCGAAGTGACCGCAATGACACCGGAAAGCGGTTTTCTCAATGTCCTGCTCCCTCATCTGTATCTGATGGTACCCTGATCTTAAATCAATCTTCGTAAAGAAGACTGCACCATGCAACTCATCTATCAGCTCATCAATGCGCGGAATGGGGTACCTATTCTTAATGGTTCTTTTGTTGAGCTGCCTGTAATCGATGCACATCCGAAGGGATCCATCCTTCTTCTTCACCAATACAACCGATGAAGCAAAAGGGGATTTGCTAGGTCTGATATGACCCATAGCCAACAACTCATTAATGGTCTTTTCTATTTCATCTTTGAGTCGTTTCGAATGTCGGTAGGGAGTAATCATAACGGGCTTTGCGCCCTCCTCCAACTCAATAATGTGCTCTGTACCTCTATCTGGAGGCCTACCACGTGGAATATCACTAAACACTTTGGAGTGTTTAGTCCTCAGAATCTGTATGTCAGGGTGGTACTCACCCTTCTGCGGCTCCTGCTGGGCTGGCATCAACATGCACTCAGCCGCCCAGTCAACCATATCATGACGAATGAGCCTCTCCATCCGCCGGAATGAAACCATCCTAAGATTACTGTCCCGTATTGCCTTGATGACATGTGGTCTTCCGTCAACCTTAAATTTCATCTCCATGTCCCGTAGGTTGAGCGTGAACTCACCCAAATCATGTAACCATGCCATCCCTAGTACCACATCTGTATCACCCATATTAACAACATAGAATTCAGTCTTGAATTCATAGTTGTTCAATCTCATCGGCAGATCAGTAATCTTTCTGTCGCACCTGAGAGTGTATCCGTCAGCTACCTTGACTCGGATACCCTCGAAAGCCTCTGTCTGGATACCACGTCTCTCCACTAAACGTGCATCAATAAAATTATGTGTCGCACCCGTATCCAATAAAGTAATCACCTTCTGACCTGCTAAGAGCCCACGGAGTCGAAATGAACCATCTCTCTGAAGACTAGTCAGATGGGCTTCCTGTAGCTTCCTTCCACCTTCATGTTCATTCTCATTTTCGGACTTCTCATCATCTGAAGGCTCGGAATCAGCTTGCTGGTCTGACAGATCAGATTGCTCTTCGCCCTCATAATACCACTCCATTTGGTTATTTTTGACCTTCGGACGAAGTGGGCATATGTGCTTTTCATCATAGGGTGCCTTGCACCAGAAACACAACTTCTTCTTACGTAATTCGTTCAAAGTTTCTCTGTCAAACGGGGGTGCATTCTGTCTCTTAGGATCCTGTTGATCCTTCCTCCAGTCAAAGGGTCTATTTCTGTCATTGTTTCTATCGAAAGGCCTGTTGGGTCTCGTGTATGGAGTGGACCCTGAATTGAACTTGCTGCGAGGTGCGGCAAGTTCCATGCTGCGTGCCTTCCGCATGGCCTCCTGAAGTGTGGGAGGGTCAAACGCCTTGACCCAACCTCTCATGGGTTCTGTCAAACCCTCAACAAATAAGATAATGAGTCTCCTCTCTGAAATGCCAGTCACCATGACGGCCACTCTCTGAAACTCGCCAATGTATGCTTCCAGCCTACCAGTCTGTCTGAGCTGAGCCAACTCTCTGAAATACAACTCTGGATCCTTCCTATCAAATCTCTCTATCAATCGGCTCGTGAACTCCTGATAGGTATTAACCGCATGATGGCCTAACGTGTACATGCCGTGGTGCCACCAATCATGCGCTACTCCGTCCAGATGTAAAGTGGCAAATTTAATTGCCTCATCCTCTTGCATAGGTCTAAGTGACAGATAGTTGTCCAATTTCTGGACCCATGACCTAGCTGATGTCTTCTCTGACCCATCAAAATATGGCAGTGTAATCTTGCTCACAGCATATTGTAAATCCCTATTCAATTGCATGTTGCCGATGTCGCGGGGGGTCTACCATCAAATCTACCTCGGGTTTATAGACACTATAAACTCATGAAATGTAAGCCCGGATTCAGCGCTTAAAAGACATGTACCGCCATGAAATTGCCAAGTCCGCACCCATGCCGCTCGGTAACGGGAAGTTCCGGTGATGCACCCATGCTCGCCTTTCCCCGGAGTTCAGGTGGTATCTCTGGTGGGCAGGTTGACCTTCGCTCTACGCCTCGAAGTAGACGGGTAACGGCTGCCTAGGAGCTGATGCCAATGGCTGATCCACTGGAGTGGTCCCGCTCGTCTGTCCAATCTGTATGAAATGAGGCTGTGTGGGCGTACACTGCCTAATAGTACCCATCAACCGCGACATCATATCCATCATGTTGTCGTGTCTCCGTCTAAACTCCTCATCAGTAATGTCACCCTCTGCATGTGCCTTCCCTGGATCCCTGGGCGTAGCTCCTCGAGGAAGTCTCAATGACCGCCATTAGGTTGCAACACCGTTACCTACCGCCCGAATCGGGACTGGTGGAAAACCAAGCACTCCGGACAATGTCGACCTTCGAACGGAGGACCCGGCTCAGCTTCGCCTTTGCTCGTCCTACACCTTCGTATACCGAATAATGTCTTGGTTCATAAAGGCAACCCGAAATGCACTGTATTCTGAATAATCACTGAAAAAGCACAGGATGGCAGGAGATCTGTGCTCTGATACCACTGTCAGAACCCTGGTGGTTCTCTGTTCAAACCCTAATTGATTTTTTTGTCGTTTTTGCAATTTTTGGTTTTTGTGATTTTGAAGGTTTTTTGACAATAATGTAAAAATGCGATTTTGCTTATAAATGCAAATAAATTCAAATAAATTCTAGAAATCAATATAGGCCTAGTTTTTGATCATAGATGATAGGCGTTGCATTACATTTCACTTCCAAGAATTTTACAATAGCCAGTTGCAGAGTATGAAGGAAATACAGATCATTAAATGAGAAAAACCTGATTTAAAATGGCGGCTGCAGCTGATTAAAGAATGTACGGCCAGAATGAATGAAGGTTCCTCTGAGCTCCAAAACCAACGCACAAACTTAGTTGACCAAAGCGCCCAATAATCCCAAGCCAGAAGCTGAGAAGGGGAGGCGTTCCTCTGAGAATGAATATGTACGGCCCCTGCTGGTACGGCCTGTACAGCAGCAATAATGACAGTACGGATTCCTTGAAACTCGTGCCAAAACAATGATGGATGATGATGGATGAAGTCGCCTCTGAAAAGTGGTCAATATCTCTGCTGAACTCGATGAATCTCTGTCTGATTAACTGATGATGCTCAATCTGTGATTTCTGGATGAAATCACCAAGTGCAATCTTCAGCTGGTATCTCACAGCCTCAGTATGCCTGATCTCTGAAGAGGTTACGTTCTCCAGAAACGATGTTTGCCAGAAACCCTAGGGTTTGCAAACTCCAAAGCTCAGATGCTCAGAAGACAAAATTGAATAATAAACTTGATAGTTCGATTTTGCCTTGGGAAGAACAATATATTCTTCTTTGAAAAGTTCGACCTAATTCTCCATTAAAATAATCATTTAAATTAATGATTTAATTTTCACTTTAGACTTAGGAGAATCTATTTAATTATTGGCGTCCCTTTTTAATGAGCATTAAATACTCATTAAATCACCTTTTAATAATATAATATAAAGTATAATTAAATACTTTATAACTTAGCCAAATAATTAAATATTTTAATATTTCAATAAAGTGACTTTATAATAAAGTCAAATTATTAAATATTTCGTAACTCAGTAATTACCCCTTATTTCTCCGTCAAATCAAACAATTACTGAACCAGGTCGAATCTGAGCTAAATCACTGCACCAGGTGCCCTGCCCGAAATAGCAGCTTCCGTCTGACCTAACTTTCTAAAAATAGAAAGTCTCTGAAAAGACTCTCTGGAAGATTCTGCGAAGGCCCAAACCTGACACACTGCAAACTGGAGCTAACCAACACTGAGCAACTGCCAAAAAGGATCCTCTGAACACTCCTGTCAGCCTACGAGGATCAAATGATAGGCTAACCTCGTCACCAGCTGTGCTGACTAGGATGGGGACATGACAGTAACATTACTATGACAATATACTTGACAGCTTAAGTTCCTTAACAAAAGAATTCAAAGAGGTTGGAATAAAAGTTGAGGATGGGGATCCAAAAGCAATTTTGCTGAACTTTACCCTCCTCAAGTACAGCAATGTTGTGTGTATGTCAAATCAGTTACAGGCAAAAACATTAGAAAATATGATCATAGCACAACTCAAATAAAAGATGCACTGGGTACTGATGAAGTAGAGGGAATAGAATAAATCTTCCTACAAGAAAATAAAGGTAAAGAAAAAGCAAAGACAAAAGCAGGGTTTGCTATAATTGTAATTAGTCCAACCACAAAGCCTGGAAAAATGAGACCAGAACAACAGACTTACTCAAAGGAGAGTAAAAGAAGATAAGGAAACATAAATGGAAAATGAAGAAAGGTGGAAGCATTCAAAGCAATCTTTTTACATAAATTTTCCTCCAGGTTCAAAAGAACAGTGAAAAGGAAATTGAAATTTAAAACTCTCAATGATTTCCAAATTTAGGCTGGGCTGGCTTCCACTGTGGTTGTCCAGGTGGCTGCAACCTAATGGAGCAGTGGCAGGATGTCTAGGTGAGTCAAATGGACATGACTAGAATTCGACAGGAGACAAAAGAGACGAAAGACTTCCGAACCAAATTCATGGAGCTCTCCTAGGTGGCACAAAATTCTAGATTCAGAGCAGCATAAAAAAGATTAAAGTCTGAAGGCTTTGATAAATTACAGACTCCTAAATTGGGCTCAAGATTATTTTATATATAGATTTCCCTTCTAATAATAATGGGAGTAGAAATTGGACAATAAAGACTCCAAATTTACTCAATCCTTCAAATGGAGATAATATATAATATTAAGTGGAGCTATCATGTGCTAAGATTTATCAAATCTAGTCATTCCTAATCAGAAATCAAGTACACAAATTCTTCCATACCAAATCAGATCCTTTTAACAAGTTGGAGTTTAAAATTGAAGAGGCAATAGCATCCTCCAAGCAACTTCAGCCTTTTTAAGATAATGGTAACTGGAGTGTCTTCTTCTTAAGTTTCAAGAGATGATTTATTGAAGTTTTTCCATCAGTACGCTCAAAAGACTCTAGTTTCTCTCTTCAAAAATGTCAGATTGTTGTTATTAAAGAATCGAGACACCTCCAAGGAAACAACACCCAATAGATGAGCTCGAGCATAGATTCTAGTGCCTCAAAGAAACAGCTATAACATACAGATTTGTGGGTTCTTATCCAGGTTCTAAGACTCTCAAGGCATGGGTATATGATCAACATAAGCCAATCAGCCCCATAGACACACTTATGGTGTCCATTTCAAGCCCATTTTTCCTCCAAAGCAGAAATAGATGCAGATTTTTATGGTGACTATGGTTTCAAAACAAGGACAAATTTTATATGAAAGCAGTGTCTCCATATCTTAATCTAAGAAAAGAACTCCCAAGATTTGTTCATGACTAGGTAAAGGCTCTATCTTCTACCAAGTAAATTTTAGGTGGATACAGCTCTTCTAAAATAAAATATGCAATAGAAGAGTGCATTTGCTCCTTTCAAACTCAAATGCAGCCAGGCATTCTGAACCAATGTTCTCCTGGTTCCAAGTCTAGATAGGCCAAAAAGAGGCCCACCTACTCATTTCTGCAAACTCAGCAAATCCGGCCAAGCCAAGCAAAGCATTCTCAGGCATTAATGGCCATTTCAGAACAGGTAACAAAACTGCCACTTTGAACTGAGATGAAACTGCCTGACAGTTTTGAAACGCCACCGGTCAACACTGACAGCTTTACACGAAGGCCTGAACTTCTTCATTTTTCACCATTTTTCTAACTTTTGATGCCTGCACCCTGCCTCATGTATCTTTTGAGTTATGTTCCACTTCTCCCAGGTAATAATATTTTATGGGGAATGGACTTCTGAAGGCTGGAACATTTGGAATCGTGTAAAGCAAGGACTGCATCTACTTAAGCACTAAATCTTCTAGCAAGTGAATGAAGGCAACAAAATCAAATTCTGGAATTGTATATAGGGTGCATGATAGGATTTTATTTACACCTGCATGATCAGTACCAAAGGCAGTTGAAGACTGACACTGTTATCAGGAAAATTGCAGAGCATCTTGTTGTAAAACTTGTTCCTATTTCTCATGAATGCAATGGTAGCTGATTGCTTTGCTTCCTGGATTTCCTATTTTCTTGTTTGCTATTAATAGGCTTCTATGTTTATGTTAATTTTTATTTCAAAGGGTGCTGTAATGGACTTTTAAAATGTCTTGTGGTTTAGAACCTTAGTAGTTTCATTATTTGCTTAAGTTCCTCTTAACATAGATACACAAAGCTCAAATCTTTTATTTACCATTGGACAGTTTATGCATGTGTCTGCTATGCGGAAGCTATATTTATGGCCTGTTTGGTACCCCAATTTTGTCTGCCTGAAATTTCTAGTGATCAGTTTGAAAAATGCAGAGCCTGATATCTGTTATTAGCCAATATTTTCTGTTCTCATTTTTGTATGCATCTCTGTAATCATTCTTCCTTTCTGGATATGGGCACCTTAAGTGAGGCTCCTTAATTGAGGCCCATTTCTATCTACCAAAAAAAAAACAGTAAGAGATTAACTAATTATTATATCTATGCAATATGAGGTTACAGATAGAAATAGAGAATGAGCATGCAAAGAACCAAAACTACCACCCTAAAACTTCAGGTAACTTTCTTGGAAACGTGCACATAAATTTTCACTTAACACTTAATTTGATCTTTCTTTGTACTTTGATTTTTATTTCCATCCCATGTTTGTTAGACACCTTTTGCAAACAAAATTACATGACTTTCTCTTACAAAGTTATCTCATTTATACAAATTAATGATATAATTTTGCACTTCATTAGTTGCAAACAAGAAAGCCAACATGAACCCATCTTTACTTTCCATGACGTGAACTCTACAATATTAAATATAATAATTTCTTTAACATGAATCACTTTTGTCCATACTAAAAGCAGATTGTGAACTTCAAAATGAAAAAGAAGATGTGAAACAGTGATGAAAACAAACTAGAAAGAAAGAAGAGTGATGCAACATAATTCTATATGCAATGGGACATAAAAACAAATCGTTCTATTGTCAGAGGAGGAACTAACCAAGACTTGTAAATCCTGGTTGTATTTTTGCTTGATTCAATAAAGTTTTTATTACTTCACCCTGGTTCATATATAACCGTAGGCACCTTTCTATCAAATTCTGCACCTGTAATATAGATGGGTTGACAGGTTAAAGATTGTAAAGTAAAAAATTTAAATGCATCCATAATTTATTATAGATGCTGTACATCAAACAGGAGATTATGATATAGTTTTCCCTCTCTAAGCAGTGCATCAGCATGTATTGAAATTATGACAAAAAATCATGTCTTGTGTTTGAACATCAAATATTCTTCCAGAAGGTTATCATACAAATCTATGAACATAACTCTAATGTTTTATGCTAGTGTTAAAATATCTTTCTTTGAGAAACCCAATTGACAATTTGTACATGAATTAAAACTCTAAACTTTGATAGTTTTATACACATCTGCAATAAGCACTCTACCCTTAACGAAGAAACCCAGAAGGCCAACCATATATTTGAAAAAATAATAAAAACTTACAAGTTGAATATCTTCACAGGACACATTTTGAGAATTGGCTGTTGTAGTTACTCCTGTACTTGACTTAATAACATCAGCTTCACTCTGTGTCTTATGTGCCTGGTCTTCTTGCTCTTGTTCTGATTGTGATGACAGTTGAACTTCTTGTTTGCACAGATGGGGATCTTTCTGTTGCTCCTGGTCTTGTTGAGGCACAGGCTTCTATTGCAATTAAAAGTTAGTTTCCATCATATAAATCTATACACTTGCATAAATCTCCTTCCAGCAAACAGACAGTTCAAAGGCAAGAAAAAGGCAATTTCTATTGTATGTTGGTTCAGCTTTCTCTCTTTCATTAATCTTTCCACGTAAGACACAAAATTAGCTCTGAATAAGTTGTGACTGGTTAAGATCAGATACTAAGAGGATCATCTTTCCCCCCAGTCTCCCCACCCGGCCACCCCAAGGATTTCTCATGCACACACATAGAAAATTATGAAGATAAGTTCTACATGGTTGTCTACAAAAGACAAAGCTCCATTAAAGTCAAAATTCAAAGTGCCACTTGTGTTATTAGGCCTTTCATCTTTAATTAGGAACATCTATATTCAGATTCCTCATAGGAAATCCGATTGTAAAGCATAACTAAAGGGAAAAAGCATGGAGATAGATTCAGTATTTCTTCTTCAAACTACTAACATCAGGAATAAGAAATAGTAGCTAGAGGAGCAGAGCAGGTTAAGTAAAATAAAGAAGAATGCAATTTTCATATCCTCAGATCATTTTAGAAACTTGAACAACCAGATCAATTGATAATTGAAAACATGAACACACTTAAATATTGAAAACATCCAACCACTACCTATTTAAGTCCTTTAAAGACATCACCATCATGTTCAAAATGCCAAACAAGATAAGGTCAAGCAAATTTTAATGCTAAAGACCAACAAGTTCACCCCTAGAAGTGCACCCAAGTGCCAAAACTTCATCCCAAGCAACAAAACCTGCATTGGATTGATTTAATGCTAAGTTACCAGTTCAGGTACAGATACGGGTACCGATACAGGAGTACGGAAAAAACAAATTCTTGGGTACAAGTATGGGAATAAATATAACATTTTCAAAATTATAAATTTAATTATAAGAACAGTGATACTCATAATTGTCAATAAATAGAATATTTAAATATCTCATATTCATAATTTGCAAAAATGAAAATACTCGTCTCAAAATGTCATTACACAATGAAAATTCAAATTACAATTAACATTTGTTATTCTTCATCAAAAGCATCAAGGTCAACACTTGGTTCAATTTCATTTGAATCACAATCAACCGGATTGCCACTCCCACTAGGTGTGTCAAATGCAGAAGCTACCTCATCTATAGAGACTTCGGCAAGCTCTACACCTAAAAGCATATAAAACAGCAAGCTCAAGGGTTAGATCCAATGTTACAAGACTCAGACTCGGCAAACCAATTTTTGACTTGGACTCGGACTCGGAGCTTAGACTCGGCAAAGACTCGGCTAATAGAAAAACCCAAGAAATTCAAAGATTTTTAAGGATTTAAAACTTGTTTCATGCACCCTTTAATAAATAAACCTTAAAGACACAATAACAACATCAAATAGAAATTAGTAATTACTATGACCCCATACACAAACATACATCGATCACATAAGTATAAACACAAATTTTAGTTGAAGGAAATACCACATTCAGATATATAAATATTGTCAAATGTATACAAAACCCATGGAATATGAAATCCATGGCATCAAAACAAATATCAAAACTAAAAATATAAGTCTATGGCTCAGAAGAGCTTGCATTACCCATCCCAACATCACGACAAGTCATGCGCTTGTGTCTAAGTTAGGTCCTAGATGATGATGTAGCCATGATATTGCTTGCGTCTCAATGATTGGTATGTATATTCCAATGACAAATTTATTATTAAAATTTTATTGTAGCCTTCAAGACTACATGTTTTGTTGTCTAATGTATGAAACAAGATAATCCTTGATTATGGCTTTGATTGTGAAAGATGCAAGGATTTGCAATAAGGGATATGTATTTTGTAGGTTTTATGATCATGATTCATCGTTGGCCTATAACATGCTTAGACCTATAGTTTGATGAAGGTTTGGGGGAAACACCCCAACGGGGTCAAGGGGCAGTGCCCCTCGCGGGGGTCTGGGGGCAGCGCCCCCAGTAAGGTCAAGGGGCAGCGCCCCCAGTAGGGTCAAGGGGAAGCGCCCCTTGCGGGGGTCTAGGGGTAGCACCCCCAGCGGAGTCAAGGGGCAGCACCCTGGGCGCACTCCCTATCGCAATACCGGGCGGGGTCGAGGGGCGGAGCCCCTACCACCAAGCCCAAATGAAGACCTTCAAAACCACACAAACCTTCATGGTGCACACCATTTAATTAAAAAAATTGTAAATGAAAGATTGCAATTTTTTTAAAAAAATTAATTAAAATGGTCGAGTCTGAGGCATGAAACTTGCTAGTTTTGGTGAGTCTGGCGAGTCTCGGCAAGTCCGGTGAGTACTCAACTGCCGAGTCTCTGGGACTTGTTTAGGGTCACCCGCCTAGCAACTCGCCCAAACTTGACGAGTTTTGGCGAGTCATGTAACACTAGTTAGATCCCAATTCTTTGCCACACCCTCATTGTATTATGGTTTCTTATGTGACAAGAGACGAAGGTTGGGGTGTATATAGATCAAATCTTCTACTTTTTTTGCACCCAAATGGTTGCACTTGATAGAGTGGATGAAGGAGTATGTACTCCAATTCCGCCCAGTTGAAGAACTTGCAACCTTTTGAGTTTGCATACAACATTTAGTATTTAATTTTATAAATTCAAAACTTTATACATAAATTATAAAATTATATTATTATAAAAAAAAAATATACCACCACTCATCGGCACTTTTCCTATATTTGTCTAGAAGAGCGAAAATATCATGATTTTTTGAAGATATGAAGTGGCCAAACTCACTCAAGATGGAGGAGGCAGCAATTATGTTTGCCACTTTACATCTTGATGGAGTAGCACACGCGTTGTGGTACCATGGCCTTGTCACTTTGGGTCACAAGTCTATCACTTCATATGATGAGTTTACCACTAAGCTCATCGAGAGGTTTGACAAGAAAGATCCTGAGCTACATTTCAGAGAGTTGGCCCAGTTGAAGCAGTATGGCATAGTGGAGGCTTACATAGCAAAGTTTTAGAGGCTCTAAGTGATGGTCATAGGGATTACAAAGAGGAGATTGATGGTGTTGTTTAGTGAGGGACTTATGGAGCCACTTAAGCGGTGGATTAAGGTGTTTGACCCTCCAACCTTGTAGGAAGCCATGAAAAAAGAAAGGAGTATGGAGTGGGCTGCCTCTAAATCTAAATTTCAGTCCAAACCATTTTGCACAAGAAAGACAAAAAGACCATTCACAAAATACACAAATCAGAAAAAGAAATCAGTCACAAGACTTGATGGTGACACTCTTAATGACTTGAGGAGGGAAAATTTATGTTTCTCATGTAAAGAGCCATGGAACCCAGGACATAAATGTGCAACTAAGGGCAAAGTAAATAGGATTGAATACTATTCAGCAGAGGAGTCTTCATCAAAAATATCAGACCAGCAACCTGATTCAGAACAGCAACCTGATTCAGAAAAGAGAGGAAGAAGAGTCTTCTGAAGAATCTGAAAAAGAAAGCACAAAGGAGGGGAAGCTTGCCCAACATTATAGCTTCCAAAAAAATGAGTCCTTGCGCATTAGAGGGGTTCTTAATGGGCAGTGTTTGATCGCTTTGATAGATTCGGGTGCTACACATAATTTCATAGATGAGGGACTTGTAGCACGCAAGGGTCTTCAAACACAGGAGGTTGATGGTTTTAGAGTGATGGTTGCAGATGGTTTTACCATTATTTGCACTAGGATGATTCCTCAGCTCAGCCTTCAGTTGAGTAATTACAAAGTCAAGGATGACTTCTATGTGGTTAGCATGGGGGACACAGATGCAATGATGGGTATTCAGTGGTTATGCTCCCTTGGCGAGATCACTCTCAATTTTCAGACCATGGAGTTGAAGTTCAAATCAGATGGCAAGAATGTGGTCTTGCGGGGAATATCCAATGGAGGGCCTTGAGTAGTTTCCTTCAAGTAGATGGAGAGGCTTTAAAGGCATGGTCAGGTGGAGTGGGCAGCAGAGTGCATAGTTATGCCCACAGTTACAGAAGAGGAGAAGCGCTCTTATCCACCAAACATTCAGGCTTTGATATCCAAGTGAAGCAACGTCTTTGGTAGCATACCTCTAGGTAGGCCTCCTGATAGAGCCATTGAGCATGTAATTAAGTTGGTGGAGGGGGCTAAGCTCGTCATCACTACACCATATAGGCACCTGAAGAGCCATAAGGATGAAATTGAAAAGGCAATTAAGGAGCTTTTGGACATGGGACACATTAGACAGAGTACGAGTTTGTTTGCTTCTTTTCTGGTGTTAGTGAAGAAGGATGGGACTATGCGCATGTGCATTGATTACAGGGCACTTAACAAAAAGACCATCAAGAATAGGTACCCCATCCCACAAATTGATGAGCTACATGGAGCAATCTATTTCTCTAATATAGACTTGAGGTCTGGTTATCATCAGATCAGAGTTAGAGAGGAGGATATTGAGAAGACAGCCTTCAGATGCCACTATGATCACTTTGAGTTCCTCGTGATGCCCTTCGGGTTGACTAACGCTCCTGCTACATTTCAGTCATGCATGAACAAAATATTTAGCAAGCAATTGCATAAGTTTGTGTTGATATTTTTTGATGATATACTTATTTGTAGTAGATCATGGGAGGAACATATGAGGCATTTGGATGTGTTGAGTATCTTGAAGAGTGAGTCATTGTTTGCCAAGGAGTCCAAGTGTGAGTTTGGCATGTCAGAGTTGCTTTATCTTGGACACATAATCAGCTCTAAGCGAGTCAACGTTGATCCTGAAAAGATCCAAGCTATACTTGATTAGCCTCCACCTACAAACCTTACATAGTTGAAGGGGTTCTTTGGGCTTTGCGGGTTCTATAGGAGGTTTGTCAAAGGATTCTCTTAGTTGGCTGTCCCACTCACAAATTTAGCCAAAAAGGGAGCATTTGTTTGGTAACAACACAGCAATCCTTTGATCATTTTAAGCAATTGATGAGCACATACCCGGTGTTAACAATTCCAGACTTTTCCAAGCCTTTTGAGCTTGAATGTGATGCCTCGAGAGAAGGTATAAGTGTTGTCCTCATGCAGAACAAACATCCCATAGCCTTTGAGAGCAAGAAGTTGAGAGGTGAGAGGGCATTCTCTATCTATGACAAGGAGATGTTGGCAATCATGCATGCCTTGGCTAAATTCAAACAGTACCTTGTTGGAGGAAGATTTGTGGTTAAGACTGATCATAATATCCCTAAATACTTCCTTAATCAGAGGATCTCAATGAGAGGCAACAAAAGTGGGTAAGCAAACTTCAAGGATATGACTTTGACATTGAATATGTCAAAGGGAAGAAGAATATGGTGTTTGATGCCTTGTCTAGAAGGCCACATTTATGTTCAATTTCAATCATATCAGCAGATTGGAAGGAGATAATACAGGTTGATTATGCCAAGAATGCACTTGCAAACAGCATTCTTGATGGTTCATTGTCGGATGATAAGTACAGGGTTGTTGGCATTTCAATTCGCACCTTTGGAATGCGGATTAGAAACAGACAGCTATACACAGATAAACTGCTCTTCAAATTAGGAGGGGAAGCTCTCTCTTCACTAATGATGCTTAAAGAAAGTAAACTAAACTATTGCCAATCTCTTTGTTCTCAACTAAGAGCACAAGGTTATAAAACTCTTTGCGTTGTAGCTAAGGTTTTCCCTTTTCCAAAACTTCAACTACAACTAGGCCTAAACTAATGACGCTTCTAACAACTCAAGTAAACTCAGAGCTTGAGAGTTAGAAGTAAATAAGGAATGATTTAACACAAAAACTTAAATAAACTCTCTTCCAAAGCACACCTGAAGACTCATTGTACTTTTCGATGCAAGCTGAAATAAAGATTATATAGGAAAAACACATAAAACAAAACCCGAGACAATAGATCAAAGCAAAGTAGACATAAGATTTCCTTTCTCAAATTTCTAATAACGATTACACTTTTGGGACAGCAGATTTGTAGCAATAACAGGCTTACAGTTTAGCAATCAAACCAAAATACACTTGACAGATTACACATAAATTGAACAATGATTTGCAGGAAAAGGCAAGCATGCAAACTTGCTCTTACACAAAGTGAACAAACACTAAATAACAAAGTTGCAGGCAAAAGTAGGCTCAGCAATTTGTTATCACAATAACCGTTAAGAAAATAATGGGTAAGGTTGTCCTTATTTATAAACAAGTGAGTAGGGAACCCTAAAATCTCCTTGCTTTTACAACTAGACTTGCCAACTTGCAAACTTTATTTCTAAAACTAAAACATGACAATTAACTAACAACCTGCTGAAAGCAAACAGTAGGGAAAACTCCAACTATTACAACTCGATATTTCTTATTTCTCAAAGAATAGATAAGCATGAGACAAGAATAGCAAGAAAACTCAAAAAAAGCGTCAAGTTAACTATTGCTTTTGAGTTCTATTCTTGGAAAATATCACTGCCCCAAAAAGGTGCTGATTTTTCTCCAAAAAGCAGATTGTCGAAAAAAGCTGAGGTCTAGGTTTTGTAGACAATCTCGTTTTGAAGAGACCCAGTTCATTAGATTCTGAAAAAGCTGAGGGCTTCCCAAAAAAGCACAGAAAAAGCAAATTCTTGAAAATATAAATTTTTCCAATCTTCAAGAGGAGTAAAAAGCGAGCAGACCTAGATCGATGAAAATTGAAAAAGCTGACCACTCGTTTCTAAAATGCGATGCCCTAGAAGATTGGATCATGAAAAAGTGTACCTCTACACTTGCCAATCCCGATTCCATGAGGAAAACTGAAAAAGCACCCCTTTTGAGCCTCTAAATCTTGAAAAGCAGAAAATTGTATGTTCCCTCCTCTAGATGCCAACTTGCAAAATATGTGACTAATGGATGCAAAAACCTTCTTAAATAGATGTTGAGGATGAAAAAGCGCTTTATTCTCCAAGCTTTAAAACTTTGAAGCCAATCCAGAGCCAGAAACATCAAATGTGGACACCTTTTGAACGATGAATGATAAAACTTGAAAAATTCTCTAAGACATTGAACCTTGGGCGCCTTTCCTCTTTAGAGTTAGAATATTTTTTCAGCATTTTCAACTTTGCTTGTTGTTTTGACTTTAGTTTCATCTTTGTTTCCGGATGTTTGATGAATCCTGCGAACTGGCTGACAGATCCATTGGATAGCCTGAAGAATTCTGAGAAAGATCTCCCAAGGGACACGAATCCTGAAAAGTGATTTTGGGGGCTCAAAAGCTTGGGCGCCCATGACTAGCTGGGGCGCCCATGAATCCTAGACTTAGCCATTTTTTATGTTCTTCAATTTTAAATGTTCTCTGATCTTCGAGTGAATTTCCTGTTGAATTTGCAATTTCAGTCGTTCAGGAGGTCCAATGAACTGGATGTTGGATTTGTTGGATAGCTTGATGAAATTTGAGATGATCTTCTTGGAGGTGACTTGCTTCGAAAACTGCATCTGATGGCCTGAATTCCTAGGCACCCCTGGCTACCTGAGGTGCCCAACCTTGCCAGACTTAAACCATTTTCATGATTTTCATTTCTTTTCTTGTTGACAGGTCCTTTGAGCTAGCTGACGAATTCGTTGCAAAGCAGGACTGAATCCGGAATAAATCTTCTGGAGGCTACAACTTTTAAAAACATATTCTGAGCCTTCAAAATCTTGGGCGCCCCTGGCTAGCCGAGGTGCCCAACTCCTCCAAAGTTAGTCATTTTTCTGTGAAATCGATATGCATGGTCCGACCACAATGGACCTTGTGTATGAAAAAGCCATTAAGCGGGAACAAAAGCTTAAGGCAAACTCCAATCAGTGTGAAGGAGAAGAACAAAAGAAGGAAACTGAAGTCCTCGACAAGATTGCCCCCAAGAAGGAAGAATTTGTGCAAGATGCAGCAAGGAAAAAGGGGAAGAGATCTCGCTTCAATGAGAAGGAATTCAAAAGAGATTGGAAAAGAGACAACTCCCGGTATAATGACACTAGTAAAGCTAGTGAACGTGATAATAAGACTGGGGAAATCATAGAGAAAAGAGGACCAAGAGCAGGATGCTTTATTTGTAGAGGTAATCATTATGCAAATGAATGCCCTAACAAAACTTCTGGTACCCAGCATGGCAATTCACTACCTACTCAAAAGGCCATGTTTCAGCAGAGGAAACACACTACCATGAGTGATGGACAAGTTGATGTCCAAATTACACCGATCAAACATTCTTGAAACTTTCAAGAGTGTAGAATAAATGTAGAGTCGTGTTTTTATGCTTTTGAATAATACCTTAGTTCATCGGGGACGATGAATCATAAGGGGGGGAGTATGTTACACCCTGATTGTATAGCTACTACTACATAGGGAAATGTACTGTAATGATTGAATCTTTTAGATGAATAAAACATGTTGTTCTTGATATCAAATGATTGTCTCATTTGTCTAATACTTCAATTGATGTAATTTTGAATGAATGTTGCATATAAGTTATGGAAAAATGTTTATTCTAAACTTTTGAGATGTTTTATGTAAACTACTTTGTTTTGAGCATATGACTTCCATCGTCGTGTCATGATGTGCAGGAAAGAGGATCAATCCTCCAGGCAGAGGAGAGATATCACTCGGGGAGGAGCTTGGTCGGGTAAACAGTAACGAGTACCAATTGAGCATACACACATGTCAGTATAGGCTCTAAGAAATCAAGTCAGTTATGTTGGTCTAGATAAGTCATCCTTAGGCTTTAGGAGTTATGTTTACTTCTTTATGCTTTGAAAATGATGATTACTCATTTGTCTGACTTACTGTGCTTTGACCTTAATGTGGAAAATGTGAATGGATATATGTTAATAGGTCAAGTGAGTATGTGTATACATGTATATAATGTACACGTATCCATATGTATATACATGTCAATACATACGTATGCTTGGCAGATGGATATGCCCATACGTACGTGTCGACATGGTCTACATACATTTACGTGTACACTACATACAGTGATATACATATATATACATACCCACGTTACCTATTGCCTGTGAATAATGATGTTAATAATAATATTTTATTGGAATTTACATATATTCATATTACATGAATACGTATGTATATTGAAAGCATGCTGACTGGCTCGCAATATACATATTTAACAATTAATACATATAAGTGTAAATATTTAAATATGTAAATGTTTATATATTTAAATATGTAAATGTTTATATATTTAATAATATATAAGTATATATTATATTATAGTTTTACTTAAATACATATATGTATATATTTAAATATATTTAAATAGTAATATTTAAATATATATATACACATATATATCAGAGTAAATAAATCTATAATAGAAATATATAAATATATATATATTAAATATATAAGAATAATTGAATTTAATATTATTACCATAAGTAATTTGGGAAATCAATTTTATATTACTTCAGATAATTTTGGAAATTGAATTTTAAAATACATATATTATAAAATATATAGATATATAATATTAAATATTTAAAATGAAAACATTTATAAACTTCAAAGTAAAAATATTTGCAAATATTTAAAAGAATTATCATTGAACTCCAATTAATAAAGTTAAAAGAATTATATCTTTTAACATATGCAATTTATTGGAGAGGAAAATTAAAAAGAAAAGTAGCCGCTAGTCTTAAGGAAATATTGCAAAGTATCGAACTTTTCTAAAAGAGAAATATTTGAATACAAACTTTTGAAAAATTAAATAAAACTCAGCCATGAGCTTTCCCGTGAAAATGAGGAAGTTTTCAGCGCAGCAAATATGGAGGAAGAAGCTTTCAAACTGGAAAATAGGAAATGCCAACAAGATTTTTGTGCTATAACATGCTAAACCTTGACCTAAAATGCAGCAAGTGAGTCATTCAATTTCAGGCGACTGGCAAAAAAAACGTGTTACCTGTAGGTGGCGTTTTTGGAGATTTGAGTTGAAAATTTCTTCAATTGCTGGCTCTATGGAGGTCGAATCACTCTTTTGAAAGATGACTTAGGGTTTAAACACTTGCCAAGTGACGTTTGACTAAGTTTTTATGCCTGGTTGTCATTTTACATGCCCAAAATGGAGGAATCAGTTGCTAATATGGGCTTATAAATACTTGCCCAGCCATCCATTGAAATATATCTTGTGCAAATCATTTTTGGCAAATTGGAGAGTTGTCTTGTTAGTTTCTAAGCTGCTGTTGTGAGTTGTTAATGCTGCATTGCATCATATTATTTAGAGTGTGAGAACTAGAGTTTGTATCAGCTGCAATTTTTAGACTGTGCTAAATTATCTTTTAGGAAGAAGTGTAATAGCAATTTTCAGTAGAGAAGTATTGTTTAGGGAGAGTGTTGTGGGAAGAGTCTCTATATTTGAGAGAAAGATAAACTACATTCTGTCATCTTCAATTGGAAGTTGCTGCCATAACAGTGCTGGGGAGAAGCTCTTTTTCACAGGCATGTTATCCAGTTTGTGATTTTTATTTAAATGATCTTCTCTTCTAATCTTGAATTTGCTGGTTGCAATTAGCATGCTATTAGCAAATTAATATTGTTTGATAAGCTTCTTAAAGAGTAAATGCTTAAGGGATTTCATTGTAATTGAAGGGTAAAAGAATAAGGAATATCAATGCAATTAAGGGTAAATGCTTGAGCAAGTCAATATATTTAATTGATAGATTAAAATAAGGATTTATGGAAAAAGAGGTTTAAAGAAGGGAATCAATTGTTTTAAGGGCTTAAGGATAGCTTAACTTAATATGCATTATGCTTTGAAGGAATTGTATGTGCATTTGCTTGACTTTTACAATTTTGTATGATCTCTGTATATGGAGAATACGTAGGGTAATTAATATCTACTAGGAACAAAATGACGTCAATCCAGGTATGATCCTTAGCTTATGTTAATAGGTTAACTCTGACAAGCTTCACTCCTAGGATAAAGATTTCCGGAATTAGGAGTTAGGATATAAGACGTTTGTTGAATGGCTCATTTCTTAGTAGACTGTTTGAGGTAGGAAGTCTGGGGTAAACTAAACCCATTGAAGGACATAGCCTACACGTAGAGTAAGATAGCCCCAAGTCAAATCGGCCCTGAGTAGTGTTTATGATAGATGACCTTCATTCGAAGTACTGAATGAGAATACTTTGGCCAAAGTAGTGAAAGGTACGACATCCACCTAGGTGTGAGATAGTTGAGACTACACTGTCAGTTCATTGTGATCCGAGTACTAGTTCAAGATTGTGAAATAGCAAGGTTCTAGTTGTGTAGGACACAGCACTATGCTCAGTTGGTAATTGTTAAAGGATATCCTACCAATCTCTTATTCGAAGGGAGGGCCATCTGTCTAACGATAGGTGTGCGGGGGACCGCATTATAAGTCTGTGGTTGGCGGAAAAGCGCCCGAGTGATATTTCTCCTCCACAGCAAGCGACCGATGTACCAAGATTTGAAAGGACGGACTCCTGGACCTTCTTACTTCTATTTGTGCAAAAGCTTACGAGCTATGTATGTAACTGTATTACTTTTGAACTCTGATTTATATTTGCAATGAAAATGAAATATATTGTAACTGGTACATATTTATCAATAAAGAAAGGAAAATTTTTATTGTATTGTCTTGTTACTTGTTACCTTTACATGTTTAAAGTGAGAATTGAAAAAATTTTAATTACGCAAGGAATAGGTCGTTACAGTGCCCAACTCCTCCAGAGTTAGTCATTTTTCTGTGAATTTCATCCTTCAAATTTCATCTTTTTTGTTCCTCATGATCAGTTCTCCGTTCGATCCGAAATTGTCAACAACTGATGAATCTGATAATCTGGTTGAGATATCCACTGAAAAGCTTGAAGAATTCTGAGGAGAATGATGATTTTTGCAAATCCTAAAAGCAGAATTAGGCCTCTCGAAACCCTAGGCGCCCCTTGCTAGCTAGGGTGCCCATGCATCCCAGAGTTAGTTTATTTTTTTGAGGTTTTTTATAATTTTCATTTTGCTCCTTTGATGCCACCCTTCTGTTCGATCCGCAATTTCGGTTGTTTGATTGATCCAATGACCTGGCTGATAGATTCATTGCGAAGCCATACGAATTCTGAGAACAAACTATTGTAGGCACAAACCCTAACTCCAGCTTCTGATGGCTTGAAATGCTAGGCGCCCCTGGCTAGTTGGGGCGACTTTACTTGCCAGAGATAGTTTTTATTTTCAGTTTTTCCAACCTTCGCTTTGTCCTCATGCTCCACTCCGTGTTCAACAATCGTGCTCGTCGTTGATCGTGCCTCGATTGTCGAAGTTGAAAAATATGCTAAGGCATGAATAGCTAGATGCCTTGACTGGACAGGGGCGCCTAGCATTTCCAATGTTAGACAAATTTTCTCAGTTTTCAAGATTTTCAGATTCCCCTCCTTCGTTCTTTGTTCCTCAAGCATCTTTCACCTTTGATCAATCTGTGCAGTGTTTGAGACCTCGAATCTGACACCTAGCAGTTGACCATCCTCCATTAAAGACCTTGGAGCTCCTAATTTAGCTTTTGAAAAAACAAAATAGACCCACCAGAGAAAAACTGATCTTTTCACGATTCTGACTAGACCAGCTTGATGAGGAAGTATTTTCAACCAATCAAAATCAATTTGATCCCTGGAAGCATAAATTCTATTTTTAGAAATTTTCTATTTTTAGCAAATTTTGTTAGCATCCATTTGAAATGAAACCCAAAAAAAGTCTATTTTTAGAAACTTTCTATTTTTTAAAAATTTCCTAAAAAGTAGGACCGAAAAACTAAGATTTGGGTTTTGTAGATAAGGTCACTTTGAAGAGACCCAAATCGTCATATTTTGAAAATTTTGAGTATTTAACCAACATGCGTGACATGCAAATTTCCATTTTCCGACCTTTTTGACAATTTTTACAAGACTTTTACCACTTTTACAAAAATGCCTTAATGGAGCAAAAATTTTAATTTTGGGTACAACACGGGTAAGGAATAATTATATATATTACAAGGAAAGAATTTGGTTAGTCCGTAAATTGAAGATGAAAGCGCAGATTTTTAAGGCTTTTCCTGACATTCCTATGGCTAGTCATCCTAGATATTATAAGACATACAGCAAATCTGTGAGAGATTCTCATGGAAAGGGATGAAAAATGGCATTCTCAAGTATGTTCGTGAGTGTCAAGTGTGCCAACAAAACAAAAACGAACACACTTACCCTGCTGGTTTACTGCAACCCCTACCCATTCCTACTCAGAAGTAGGAAAGTCTATCAATGGACTTCATTGCAGGGCTTCCCAAGGTGCAAAGGAAGGATAGTATCTATGTGGTGGTGGATAGATTGACCAAATTTACTCACTTTTTTGTAATATCAACATGATATAGAGCGATACCAATGGAAGATTTGTTCTTCAAAGAGGTGTTTAGGCTTCATGGAACACCTAAGACCATCAATGACAGGGACAGCAAGTTCATGAGCTTATTTTGGGAGGAGTTATACAGATTATGTGGCACAGAGTTGAATCCTAGCACCAGGTATCATCCCCAGACTGATGGGCAAACAGAGGTGGTTAACAAATGGGTGGAAGGTTACCTATGCAACCATGTTTCAAGGCAGCAGAAGGCCTGGGTTAAATGGCTGCATTTGTAAAATTCCTAAACTGTGGGTAATGATTTTTGCTCTTCAGTTTGCTATTGACTTGCTAGATTTCCCTTTTTGGTTTCCTTTTGCACCAAATAAAGTGATTCACACATGCAGGTTTGGGCATTTAGTAAGATGCATATAGGAGCAGTGACTGTGAATTTGCACCATGATTTCCATTACATTTGATTGAGTGATGCATCAGAAAGTGACTAACAGAGACTAATGACTCCTATAGCATTTGCAAGGTCACTTCTGCATTAGGAACTTCGCCAATGTGCACAAACTTTATTTATCAAAGACTGAAAAACACATACAGCAAACTGAAACCTCTATTCGAGTATGTATATATGACTGTAAATTAAGAACAGCAATGTAGTTACAAAACTTGTTACAATTCCCAGCTGTATCAACACGTTAAATATGAATTTCTGAATGTTGTATAAACTGAAATGTAACTACAGGAACACAATCAAACCCGGAACTGCTCAATATACTGTGAAGGAATCCTACACTTTAGTAACAGCAGTGAAAGATTATTTTATTCAAGAGCTTCCTAGGATGAGCTATTGCATATCAGAAATATAGTACTGTCTGTAACAGCAGTGTCAATGATGATTATCTGAGATCTACAAACAAACACAGCTACAACAGCCTAAGTTTAGGCGACTCACCCAATCTCATCGCAAATAGACTTTACATTTATCAGTACATGACTCAATACAAGGGGAAGAAACGCCCAGACTTGGGTAAGCAAGGCGTGCTCAAGATTGGAAGAATATCACAACTTCATGAGATTTAGTCGGCCCTAACAATTCACATGTCTCAACATCAAATGTTTTCCTACACAATGGTGCGCCAGCTGTAACACTACCCAAATGCCCTGATAAAGTCCCCTGAAGCAGCCACGACCAAGAATGTGACTTGAGTATGAGTCGTCTTCCCTCAATAAATCCCGTCTTACCTCCTTCAGTAGTCGACTCCCTCACTACAAAACACGTTTTTCTTATATTTGCTCCCTTTCTCAAATACTCAACCTCTACAAGGCTCATCTGTTAGGAAAGAAGGTGTCCATGGCTTCCACACAATATTATACCCTCAAATTTGTAGAAGACCCTCTCAAAAATCGAATTTCTATGGTGACAAAAACTCCATAAACTGTAATTTTGAAAATCAGAAAAGAGACCATAATTCCACTTCACATTCCCAACTAGGGTTGCTCTTCCACAACCGAAATGGGAGCCATCAGATTTTCTCAAACCCCAAAACAAGAGCTCGATCAGTTGTTGCCGTGAAAATATGCATTCCAAAAAGTGCCCGACAAAATGACTCTTTCTTTTATTTCTTCCCCATTCTTTTCAAAAAGCGACTTTGTAAAGTTATTTTTAAAATATTTCATTGGATCACTTAAAGAACATTTCACTAAGCCACTTTATAACTTGATTTATTAATTATTTAATATCCCCCTTTTAAATATAATTTAAGACTTGGGCAATATTAAATAATTAAGTCACTTCGTCCAAATTTTGGGGACATTACAGTCCTCCCTTCCCGAAGATTGCTTTCCCTCAAGCAATCCACAACAGCAAACCAGCGCCACTGCCATAGCATCTGATATCTGAGTGACAACCCATCTGTGCCTATCAACCAACCACCTGGATCCCAATAGATCCTGGAAAGAAATCTATCCAACAACCTCTGTATACAGCTGTAACTCCTAACATGGTCAAGCCATGTCATTCTGTGAAGCCAACTGCCCAACAAGTAAACTCTTGGATCCAAAACCTAAAATTCACCTCTATATAAATTGTGCACAAGGATCTCCATCTGTTGATTGGTGAACTCTGCCATTCCCGAACTGCGGTGATGAACCTCACACAAACACACAATCCATAAACAAACTGGAAGTGCATCAATCTCAACACCAACCGACTTCCGCTGCACCACTTTGGGAAACATCCAACTAGAGAAATCAAAGTGAGAGTCCTATCAAACTTGGACTCATCATTTGCAATCTGAAGCATGCCATACCAAAGTGAATTGGCACGTCCCTTATTCAACCCATCTCTTTGTGTCATCAATGTCATCATCAAATCTTGTACATGTGGGATGAATGAAAACTGGTGAGCACACCTCATAATGCAACCGAAGTGAAACTCCCCTGCCTGTGCTAAAGGAAAACCAAAGTAGTCATGCGTATCCCATCTAGTACTGTCGTCATTAGAATAAGGCTCACAACTGGAAGAGATGGTTCTTCAGGATTCAGAAAGGTATCATCATGAATGTCAACAACCTCCTGAAAAGAAGCTGGATCAAAACCAAAATCCAACGTGCAAGTCGTAGGGAAACCCACCTTCTTATGATAAAACTGACCAGTTTCAATCTCCAAGGTACCGTAGTGGAGCCAGTTGCTCAAACCTCCCATGTGTACATAGATCAACTCACTAGACCACCAAATACCGCTGTTGTAACTCATGCCAGCAACAAGAATGAAATCATAGGTGTCAACATACCCATACATATTGAAGAAATCCATCAAATACTCAATGCCCATCAAATAAACATGCCTCCACACACTCCCAAGAAACTGAATAGCTGGTGTAGAGCACGAAAAGTCAGAAAATGCAATGCAAATCCAACTGGGGCAATCACTAAACCATGATGAATCTATGAATATGAAGTCACCAGTCAACAAATAAATCATTGTCATGCCATCAAAAATAGGTGACAAACCCAAAGGTGTAGCATATATGTCATCAACACTCATCAAGGACAACTCTTGAGTGAATGGCCCACTAGGAGTGTCCTCCACAAAATCATTATTACCATCCAGCAAATATTCAACAACAACTGAATTTTCTAAATTAGTCAACCTTTGATCATCATCATTCATACTCACACCCAATTCCTCTTAACTGATGCAATAACTGATGATAGTTCTAATAAATCTCAGAATTAAGTCTATAACCATCTCAGGATTGCCATGGTTGCCATAATGGGGTGATCCCTTATCAACACTCAACCTCCAAGTGTTAGGGTGACAATCCAATGCACACAAATCCGTGCAACCAGCTGTATCCTTCAACACCAAGTTTGATAAATCTGTATACAACAGTATAGAACAGCCATCGTTCATCCAAGAGTGAGATAAGACCCCTGGCACCAAATCTAAAAGTCCTCTTACTTGCTACAATTTGATGAAGTTATACCCACTTAGCAATATAGGATTATGATACTCACAAACACTGACTACAAATGACAGATGGACAGCATGTTTAGGATTAAGAATCCTCAAGGTTTCAATTGATAGTCCTCTCAAGGAAGTTTCGTTCAAAGTGTTCCAAGATAGTAGCTTCATAAAGCAAGAATTATCAAATCCCTTCTAAAAAGACAATCTTTTTGTGTACCTTGGATCCATCCACACTAGCGCATTATTTTCTATGATATCATGAGTGCCAACATGAATAAGCTCCTTATCACAATCACCCACTTGAAACTTATCTATCTCCTCATGATTATCAAATTCATGCATAGACAATACGCTGCTGTTAACACTCATAAAATTCACATATTCCTCATCATCTTCAGTGATGTCTTCATAAGTTTCATGCATACTTACTTCCCATCCCAAATGCTCATCATTACTTGTTGATACCTAAAGTGTAGCCTGCTGAAAGCTGCCTTCAACACCTGTTATATCCGCTATTCCGTCGCTGCAATCTGTACTTGTGTGTGGAGATTGATCCTCAAACTTCAAGGATCCAAATTCTTGATGTGGGTTGTCAAAATGAGTTAGAGCTGCCACAACCTTATCTTTCGTGACTATCAACTGATTCTTCCAATCATATAACTCATTAAGGCTTTGATAAGGATCAACTTCACGCCATAAATTTTCAGATTTGTCTTCAAGAACATGACTCTTAAATTTAGTCACCTCTATGACATTTTCTTTGCATATTCTAGGTTTTGTGGTAAGGACAGCGTTGTGTTCGAAAAAGAGATCATCACATGCTTTCTCTCCACCATATTTTAGTGATGAAATACCTGGATCCCATGAACTTATGAGCTGATGGTTTGGATCTGAATAAGTAAGCTCATCGTGTTTCCCATGAATGGATGTTTCCTTAAACAAATTACTGTCAAAATCAAAAGTGTTGAAGCTAACATGGGCATTTCTCTCCATAGGTGCGGTTTGGAAATCAAACTGATAGACAATGTACCTTGGGAATTCTTTCCCAACATCTAAACTATTCTCACTGTGATGTAACAATTCTTCACTATATGCTGATTTGAAAACTTCAACATACTCGACTTCTCCCTGCTCTTTTTTTGAAAAAGAATTTGCAACCTCAATAAATTTATCATTTGCATACCTTTCCTTTGGTACATTTAGGTACTCCACCTCATAACTTCCTCGTCTCAGAACATTATTTTCATGATTTGAGAGGTCACAGGAATGGCCCATGTGAAGTACCTTTCCGGAAAGTGTGGAAATTTTATGTTTGTTTGATTTGAGGGGAGCTCGTTTTGATGTTTCCTTAATTCTCTGTAATTGTTGTTTTGCTTGAGTAGCTATCAACTTCGCTTCCTTTGCCCTCATTAGCCATTCATCACACATTTCCTGGTTCCCCACTACAACTGGTGTGCTTGTCTACAATGTAATTAAGTCCTTTTCTTCCTCATGAATACTAGGCTCAAGCACAAATACTGCATTGTTGTTAGTAGACAACCCAAGACCAGAAATTTCTTCCTTTTTCAATTTTCTAATATAGTTATATAGTTTTTTCTTACTTAGATTTCCTTCCTCAAGTATTCCCAAAAACTCATCAAAGGAGACATGATTTTTGAAATCATTTGGTAATCCCCGGTACTCGGCAACAATTTTATTGGCTTCTATTTTCATTACCACCTGCTCATCCTCTTCCTTTTGTAGGAGTTTTTGAAGGGTACTTATTAGCACATTTTGATTTTCTCTAACAGTGACAAGACTGTCCATTTGAATCATCGTTAGATAGCTGAAATTTCCAGAGTCACAAACCCAAACAGGCTAGCAAGATCTCCAGCTCTGATACCACTGTAAAATTCCTAAACTGTGGGTAATGATTTTTGCTCTTCAGTTTGCTCTTGACTTGCTAGATTTCCCTTTTTGGTTTCCTTTTGCACCAAATAAAGTGATTCACACATGCAGGTTTGGGCATATAGTAAAATGCATATAGGAGCAGTGACTGTGAAATTGCACCATGATTTCCATTACATTTGATTGAGTGATACATCAGAAAGTTACTAACAGAGACTAATGACTCCTACAGCATTTTCAAGGTCACTTCTGCATTAGGAACTTCGCCAATGTGCACAAACTTCATTTATCAAAGACTGAAAAACACATACAGAAAACTGAAACCTCTATTCGAGTATGTATATATGACTGTAAATTAAGAACAGCAATGCAGTTACTAAACTTGTTACAATTCCCAGCTGTATCAGCACGTTAAATATGAATTTCTGAGTGTTGTATAAACTGAAATGTAACTACAGCAACACAATCAAACCCAAAACTGCTCAATATTGTGAAGGACTCCTACACTTTAGTAACAGCAATGAAAGATTATTTTATTCAAGAGCTTCCTGTTGTGACCTTTTTCACACATCGCCCCATTGCAAATGGGGACCCCCCTAATTTTTGCTTCGTTAAAAACTTTTGGCTTGATTTTAGTTAGTTTTCCTGTTGTCTCTCTCTCTCTTTTCTGCTGTCTGTCTTTCTGGGGATGCGCCCGCCTGATGTGAGAATTTGGCCAAGTCTGTAAAATTAGGGTTTTGAGTCTTCTGGTCAATTTGAGGTCAAACAAAGTGAATATATTGAAAACAGGGATTAACATTGAGGTCAGTGTGCTTCCAGCAGGCTCTCAGCAAATTTTCATCAAATTCCGGCTACTTACTATTTTTAGTAAGTGTGAAATTTGGAGCATTTCCTCAACATTTTTGAAGTTCCGACCAGTCACACTATGTTTAGAACACGTCAAGCTGCTCGCGTGCAAAATTTGAGCTGAAACGGACAACTTTCTATTTTTAGTAGTTCAGCTTCCAGAGCAAATTTCAAGGGCTTGGATGGAGAGTTTTTCAACGCATGTCTAGAGATTCCTTCTGGGTTTTCAGAGACCTTCGCGACAATATAACATGCAAAATGAGATGACAACTTTCAGAGTTCAGCCTTCAGAGGCTATTTTTAGGGTTTGCATGTTAGGGTTTTCTTTGCATGTCTGCATATTCCTTATGGGTTTTTCGAGAGCTTCGCAGTGATATGACATGCAAGCGGAGATAATCACTTATTCAGGAACTTACTATTTTTAGCAGATGCATCCCAACAGCCGCCTCCCAGCACTTCAGAATCACAAGCTGATCGCAATGCAACAAAAACGAGAACAAACGGAGATCATTTGATATGCATGCAGAACAAATTAGGGTTTCCAACTTTGGGGCCCGGAAAGAGGGGTAAAAAGTCAGAATTTTTGAAAACCGGTGTATACCACCGCGATCAGCATCTTTCAAGCTATCTGCTGGTAAAATTTGAAGGCAAATGGAGTAACTTACTATTTATAGTAAGTCATTTTAGAAACAGGCTAAAAATAGCAAGTCAGTAGCAGGCATCAGTGTCAGCAGGCCGGTCACGTGGTGAGGAGCGCCTCATTCGAATTTCAAATCAAACGAAGATGTGGAGGTATCAGAAACGAGCAGTTACTATAAATAGCAAACTACCTTCAGAAATATGCTATTTTTGGCAGGTCAGCTCAGAATAGCAGTGTCAACAGGGTAACGAGGTCGCGAAGATGCAGTGTTTAAAATTTCAAATCAATCCGAACTTCTGAAGTATGAAAATCAAGAGACTTACTATTTATAGTAAGAAGCTGGCGAAGGCGAGGAAAAGTGACTAAGTTTGAGAAATATCCTGCTTCACCTTGAATATGCGCCCTCTTCACAGATTGATGAGAAAAAGTTCTAAGTATAAGCTTCATCCTCCTGCCACCTCCAAATGCGCCCAGCTACAAGAAGCATCAAGAAATTTTCTAAGTGTTGATCTCATCCTGTAGACACCTCCAAATGCGCCCAAGTTGGTGGAGAAATTAGGAAAATTTTCTAAGGCATGAGATATCCTTCACCACCCTCCATATGCGCCCAAGTTGGTGGAGTAGAAGCATAAAAAAAAAAAAAAATTCTAAGGCAAGCTTCATCCTGCTCCCTAGGCAAAATGCGCCCAGCATACCTTGATGCCATGGAATAAAATCTGAGTGTTAGCTTCATCCTGCTCATGCCTCTATATGCGCCCACTTCAAGAGTTGTTGAAAAAGTTTCGAAGGCAAACGAATATCCCCCTCCTATGGCAAAATGCGCCCAACAAGCAAGTCAAAAAAGTCAACAAAGTTTATCCTTCACACATGCTAATATGCGCCCACCTCCAAGCAAGACATGCAAAATATATTCTAAGTTAAATTTCATCCACCTCCCTATTCCAAATGCGCCCATCCCTCTCACCCCCTCAAATGCGCCAAGAAGATGAGAAAGTCAAAGGGGGCATTGAAATAAAGTTTATCCTCTTGCCTATGAGATATGCGCCATATGAAGAATGTGGAGTGAAAAGTGGTAAACAAGGTGGAATTGAAGAGTAAAATGTGCTAGGCGTGGGAATTTTAAAATGAAAATGTCCCTCATAGAATATAAAATGCGCCTAAGGTGATGGTGATGAATAATGCTAGGCGTTGGAAGTTTAAAAGGAAAAATGTTCTTCATGGCATATAATATGCACCCAAGGCATTTTTAAAAGGAAATTTCTCCAAGGCAAGGGACGTAGAATTTTCTAAGTGAATCGAAATAAAAAAAGAATTCTTCACCACAAGAAGAATGGATTGAAGAATGAATAAAATTTTCTAAGGGAAAATTTTTCAAAATGCTAAGTGATTCAAAATTTTCTAAGGCACAAAATGTTCTCCCTTGGGAAAAACGCCTAAGTCTGGAGAGGTGATGAAATTTCTCAAGAATGATTGAAGAATGAATAAAATTTTCTAAGGGAAAATTTTTCAAAATGCTAAGTGATTCAAAATTTTCTAAGGCACAAAATGTTCTCCCTTGGGAAAAACGCCTAAGTCTGGAGAGGTGATGAAATTTCTCAAGACGTGAGCAAAATTGTCGGAGATGAAGTCGGAGGATGCCAGCTGCACAGGTTGATAAAAAAATTTCAAGTCAGAGCAACGAGAAATACTCACAAATGTGAAGAACAGGAATAAATTTGTTTTTCCAAAGTTCAAAATTCAAGAAATTAAATGAACCCGTTCGTTGTATACCCATGAATTTGACAAATTCTGAAGAAAATTTTCTTCTGGGTATTGAAGATCTCCGATGAGAAGTTGATTTTAAAGTCTTCCATAGTTCGTCGAGGCCTTCAGGATGGAGATTTTTGATGGGCATAGGATTGATGAATTTCCTAAGGAAAATTTTAAAAAATTTCTAAGGCAAGGAAAGAAATGTTTGTGAAGATAAAATGCCCCAGCGGATGAATTTGAAATTGGGTGCCTAGATAATTTTTGATCAAATTCCGGATGAAAGCATTTTTCTCGAGCCTGAGTTGGATGAAATGTCAGAGTGAAGTGCGCCAGGTAGAATGCAAGATGGGTTGGAAAATTGGCCAAGGCATGAAGAATTTGAATGCAAAATTGGCTAAGAAAGACGATGAACCCTTGGAAGATTGAAGCGTGAAAATCTTGGTAAGTAAGTTGAGTTTATATTATGAAGTGTTCTAATACTCTTCTCCTTGCTTGTTTTGCAAGAGGAACGTTGAGACCAAGCGGCGATGACTTAAGTGATCCAAGATGACATTTCAACCTCGAAGGAAAAAAAGTTGCAAGAAAATGGCTAGGTGTTGAGACTTAGTGACAGAGAAGAAATGTTTTCAAAACTCAAGATGGAGAAAAGAATGGAAGCTTGAGCAAAGTTGAAGAACAACGTCAAGAAGAAAATCAAGAACAGTGTGAACGCGTTTCAAGGCTGGAATCTTCTAGAAGAGTGATGGACATTAATGGCTCATTGATTACCCCACTCCTCTTGGTGGGGGTTTTTAGGGTGAATCTTGTTTAGGGCTGAGGTGGCACGATCTAGGCCATCCAGTCGATTGTAATCTGAGTCGTCCGTTGGACTTGGCCATCTATAAAAGGGGGAGTCCCCCTCATTTGTACCCTAGTAGAATTAGAGAGTAGAAGTTAGACGATAGACATAGAGTAGAGGGACAACTTAGAAGTAGCTTAGTATAGATTGATAGTGTAGTTGAAGAAGGAAAGTTTTCCCTTTGAAAACTTTTGCAAGAGATTGTTCTGTAAAACTTTCATAATAAAAGATCTTTTCATTGATGGTGAAATTCGTCTTTGTTATGGATAGCTAGCGAGGTTTCTTCGTCCCTTCTACTTCAAGTAGCGTAAAGTAGCGTAATTTCATTTTCATGCAAGTAGATGTTAGCTGTGGAATGTGGTGTTTGATCTAAGCAAGCTTCGCTTATCCATACCACTAGCGGGCTCATTGATGGTGTGTTCGCCTTGTGTGGTCAACTGGAAACGTTGTGGGCCTAACTTCAATCACAGTTTGAATGATGGTATGCGTCATTGTGATGGTATCTTCATGTCAAGTGGTGGTTTGAACATCTTTAGTCATCTCCCTTGAAGATTGCACCAACTCCGTGGAAGTTGTCCGATGTGAGGCAAAAGCGAAGTTGGTTGAAGTTTGCTGAAGTTGCTCCATATCCCACTTAGAATAGATTTAGACTCTCTAAACCCCGCAACCACTTTTTGAATTCAGACTTTGGTTAGTTGGGGAAACAAGAACTTCATAGACAAATCTTCGAGCATTTGAATTCCTTTCTCCGCTGCCGAACAATTCGTAAGTCCCCTTGAAATACCAGCAAAATCACATCGAGCCAACTAAGACTATTCGCATTGAAGGAACCTTGGAGTTGAACGCACGAACTCTCTCGCAATCTTAGCATGCTGGATACTTTGATCAAGAGAGGATAGGGTAGCCATTGGCGACTTTATTCTACGTTGGTGCGGTCACGAAAAACACATCAACACTTCCTAGGATGAGCTATTGTATATCAGAAATATAGTACTGTCTGTAACAGCAGTGTCAATGATGATTATCTGAGATCTACAAACAAACACAGCTTCAGCAGCCTAACTTAGGCGACTCACCCAATCTCATCGCAAATAGACTTTACATTTATCAGTACATGACTCAATACAAGGGGAAGAAACGCCCAGACCTAGGTAAGCAAGGTGTCCTCAAGATTGGAAGAATATCACAACTTCATGAGATTTAGTCGGCCCTAACAGTTCACACGTCTCAACATCAAATGTTTTCCTACACAATGGTGCGCCAGCTGTAACACTACCCAAATGCCCTGATAAAGTCCCCTGAAGCAGCCACGACCAAGAATATGACTCGAGTATGAGTCGTCTTCCCTCAATAAATCCCGTCTTACCTCCTTCAGCAGTCGACTCCCTCACTACAAAACACATTTTTCTTATATTTGCTCCCTTCTCTCAAATACTCGACCTCTACAAGGCTCATCTGTTAGGAAAGAAGGCATCCATGGCTTCCACACAATATTATACCCTCAAATCTGTAGAAGGCCCTCTCAAAAATCAAATTTCTATGGTGACAAAAACTCCATAAACTGTAATTTTGAAAATCAGAAAAGAGACCATAATTCCACTTCACATTCCCAACTAGGGTTGCTCTTCCACAACCGAAATGGGAGCCATCAGATTTTCTCAAACCCCAAAGCAGGAGCTCGACCAGTTGTTGCCGTGAAAATATGCATTCCAAAAAGTGCCCGACAAAATGACTTTCTTTTATTTTTTCCCCATTCTTTTCAAAAAGTGACTTTGTAAAGTCATTTTTAAAATATTTCATTGGATCACTTAAAGAACATTTCACTAAGCCACTTTATAACTTGATTTATTAATTATTTAATATCCCCCTTTTAAATATAATTTAAGACTTAGGCAATATTAAATAATTAAGTCACTTCGTCCAAATTTTGGGGTCATTACAGCATTTGGGGGAGTTTTGCTACAACTCTACCTTCCATATGTCCATCAGGATGTCTCCATTCATTGCATTGTATGGTTAAGAAGCTCCTAGGTTTGTTGATTTGCTTTTTAGAGATTGAAGGGTGCCTAGAGCCAAAGATCTTCTTTAGAAGAGTCAGGATATCATGAGATCTCTGAAAGAATATACAACATACTCATAATCAGCGGAAGTTGTATGTTGATTAGCATCACATTGAGCGGGCTTTTGAGGTAGGAGACATAGTCTATTTGAGATTGCAACCTTATAGGCAATCCACACTCAAGAAGAGTGGGTCAGAGAAACTTAAGCCCCACTTTTATGGACCATTCATAGTCACCAAGAGGATTGGAGAGGTGGCTTATGAGCTTGAGCTACCTGAGAGTAGCAAGGTGCACAATGTCTTCCACGTTTCTCGCCTTAAAAAGGCACTTGGTCAAAATGTGGTTCCTTCTACAGAGTTACCTCCTTTGGATGAGGAAGGCAAGTTGATATTGGTTCCAAAGGTTGTGATTAAGGTCAGGGAGCGTACTCTGTGGAAGAGGGTGATTAAGAAGTATCTTGTGAAGTAGAAGAATTTGTTAGTAGAGGATGCTACTTGGGAGAGCGAGCAAATATTACAGCATCTAGAGTTGCGATTGTTTGAGGACAAGCAATCTTGGGGAGGGAGGACTATAATGTTCCCTTCTTGTACCTGATATGTTGGAGAGTTCCATTAGCTTATTCCACGGTTCCCGTAGGCTAAGTGGAGTTGGTTAGGGGACTCAGAACCTGTGTTGGGATTTGTGATGGTTTTCAATGCTTTCTGGCAAAGGTTACTATTTATAACAATGGCCATTTTCAATACTTACTATTTATAGAAGTCTTAGTTTATCTCAGATTGTGCCAATTTGGTGTTTGGGAACACTTACTATTTTTAGCAGTTGCTATTTTTAGTAAATGTATTTTTGGCAACTGGTCCCAGCCTCTGTTACTCCAATAGCGTAATATTTCCTGTTTGGGTGTTGGTGAGTTCTAAGGTTAATCAAATTAATATTTGTATCTTTCGTCACTTATGTTATAAAGTCAGTTTATAACTTAAGTGAGGGTCATGTGTTCATCAGAAAGGACCTTGTCTCATGCCTAAGGAAAGGTGAAAATAAAGTTGTTTTAAAAGCCAAATTATAAGCCTCCAAAAGTGGACACCAATCTTGGGGAGACATAAGGATTTTAAAATAAAATCAAAAGCTCCTGAAGGGGGGCATGGGAGTCTTGGAGGGAAAAATTTTCAAACTTGGTTGCCCTAATTTCCTTCCCACCTCTATAAAAGCATCTCTTTGGCTCTCATTTGTTTATCCATCTTTTGGCAATATAATAGGATGTTGTTGGAATGTTTCTAGGGTTTCATTTCTGCAAGTTGAGGATGAAAACCCTCACCATTGGTAGCTAGTTTTGATGGTGAGAGATCCACCCTAGCTGGGAAAAGTGATTCTACTTCAGGGATCACATTGAGTATTTACAGAGTTCTGATTTCTATCATTTTGGAGGTTGAACAATGAAGATCTTCTTAGTATTTTGATGTGGGATCAACAGTTTATGTGTGCTTGGGATTTTGCTTCATTTTGGTGGTGTTTGGAGGTGATTAAATGCTTTTTCAAAGGTCTGATATACGTTTCCAGAATTCTAGAAACTCACTTTTCACAGTGGCTGGAAGTGCAAAATTGTTTGTAGTTCTATGAATGATCGAGGACTCATTCTAGGTATTGTTGCAAAGGAATCCTCATAGCTAGCCACCACATTTCAAGTATTCATTTGCAAGTTTTGGTGGAGTTCTGATTTTAGGGAGCAAATCACCCCTCCTAGGGGACCGTGCCACTTTGGGAGTTGTGCAAATCAGGTTTGCTGTTGTATAGATCTGCAATCTGCCTTCTATAGCGTTCATGCAGCTTTTTGTTGAAGATTAAGAGCCTTGGTTGGTTGGCCTACATCATAGCTTGGTTTGTTGCAACATAGGAATATATTGCTGCCCATTGAATGACTGTAAGAGCCTCATTTGGGACTGTTATCAGATCTGAAACTACTGTTATCAGATCTGCAAATCATTTCAATAAGTCTGATTTCATTGGATGTTATAACCAATATATGTTGTAATAATGCAATGTGAAGAAAATGGTATTTCATGGTCGTTTCCAATAATGTCCCCATTTTGAGTGAGCATCAGAGTTTCGTGGTTTAGCCTATCATTGGGTCCTTGTAGGCTAATAATGGTGATTAGAGGGTCCTGTTGTGGAGATATTTGGTATCTCAGTTGGCAGTTTGCAGCATTGGCACCTCCAAATCCTTTGTATATTCTGAGGCTCGATAATTCAGGGGTTTCTGGCCTTATGTGTATACACTTACTATTTATAGTAAGTCAATCGGATGTTAGAGACCCACCTTACTATTTTTAGTAAGGCATCCAAATGGACAGAGAATGCAGTGGGCTACCTCCTGGCATAGACGGAATTCATTTATGAGGTTTAATATTGGAGTTATGAAGTTTTAATTATTATTAAAGTGATGCTTTAATAATAATTAATTATTATTATAAAGTGCACTACATTAAATGTTTTATTGACTTTATTAAGAAAGGGATATTTAATGATTATGAAGTCATTATTAAAGAACATAAGGGAGAATTAAGGATTTTATTTAAAAGGTATTTTAATGATTTTTAAGTATACTTTTATAATAAGTGTTAAGTGTTATTAAAAAGGGGAGATATAAGTGGTTAATAAAGTATACTTTATATTTTAATGTTGTGCACCAAAAGGGAGGGAAAAGGAGATGAAATTAAAGTAAATTATATGAGATGAAGTCAAATGCAAATTGAACATTATAAAAGGGCATTTGTATTTCATTTCATTTATTATTAATCTTGATCATTTATCAAATTGGCTTTGTGAAATATTCCGAGCCAAATTTTTTCGTTTTTCAATTTACAAATTACAAAGTAGAGCACCCGTTAAGGTTAGAGAATAAACCAAAACGTGCAAGAAAACAACTCTAACCAGAATGGCGCCGATGATGGCGAGCATTGGTCAGAGGATCTTCTACTCTAAATACAGAAAGGAACTCAACGTCAAGTATGTGCTACCCAATCCAATGCGGAGTGAGGGGCGACCATATGACAGAGTGATTACAGAATTAAATGCTGAAACTGGAAATACTCGACACCCAGAATGTGCTTGCTGACCCAAGATGGGAGAGTAGCTACCATAGGGCGGAGCTATAACTATTGCAATAACTTAATTGAAATTGAAAGTTACAACCAGATTTGAACAAGAAAGAATGACTGCCAGTACTACTGTCAGTTTTACAAACAAGAAGCATTCGCCTGCCAATATCTCATGAAATAAAAGGATCAGCATTACATCATTGAGAACCACTCTTATCTTGGATAGTGATACCAAAACCACAATGCTTTCAAGGATCAAATACTGATTTCTGATTTCTGTTACAAATCTGCTCATTAAAATGCATAAACAGCAGTCTCTAGAACTACTCAAATGCTCATAACTTCCACTTATGGCTTCCTATTGACTTGAAATAACATGCAATATACTTCCATGATATAGGCGACCAACTTAAGACCCTACGACTGACCCAAAAGCTTCAGATTTATTTTTCACGAATTCCAGAGCAAATCAAAAGGTACGGCCAAGCTGAAAGGTACGACCTCCCTTTAAAAATTCAATTCTTAACATTAAAATCTGAAATCTTAACTACTGAATCGCCTACCCTAGACAATGAGATAAATGCAGTACCCACAAAGAAATTATTTGTCTTTTTTGATTTATGAATTAAAACCCAATCTGCTGTAGCTAACATGCACAAACCAGAAACTTCTAATATGCAAATCTGAAACCTAATGAAACAATTGCAGATTACAATGCACAAATTTCAAAGAACTCACAACTAGACTAATATCACCACTAGATGTTGTCTTGCAAACACGAAGTGATGCCCAAGCTAGGAGGCCTTCATTCCTCGAAGCAGTCCCAGAGCCAATCCGGCAGCATAATAGTATATTTGTTCAAAGATGCCAAAATGATGAACCAAGTCTTCCTTATATAATTTCCTGCTGACTTCATGAAACCCTAATCTCTTCTTCAAGTCAAAACCCTAATCCTCTTTAAGGAATGGCGTCCTTTTCTTTCAAATTCAATATTGACCATTTTAATTAGATTCGATATTTTAATCATGGCGTCCACTTTAGAGCTTGGTTTTGACTTTAGAAAAATAAGAAATAATCCTTTATGAAGGCGCCACCCTCAAGACCACTTTTTTAAAACAACTTGAAGTCATCAGACTAGGCCAAGGGGGTCAACGTTATAATATAATATTAAAACGTGACTTTAATTAATTAATACAACTTATCTCTCCAAATGCGCCCCGAAGCCATCAATGAGCAAGCCAACTGATCAAACTGACATAGGAAGTCAACCATGCTGGACCCGACTGTTGAACTGCCAAAAATAGAATTTACTAAAAATAGTAAATTCCGGAAAATGCTCTGAATGCCGAGATGAACATACCCCTGCGAAGCTCTCTGAAAACCCAGAAAGAATCCGCCATTGAATCCATCATCTCTGAGCAATGACCTCCTCAAAAATAGGAAACCCTAATTTATCTTCCGACTAGCCTTCGGGTTCCCAAAGAAAAGGCCAATGGTTACTGGAAAGATCAGGTTTGAGAAGGGGACATTACAATCCGCCCTTCCCAAAATTGCTTGTCCTCAAGCAATACCACCACAACTCCAGTAATTTGAAGACTAATCCATACGCAACAAGTATGATCCCTGGTTCCCAAATGCGTCTCAGGAAAAACCCACCATGCCGATGCTGCACCACTCTGATCACATCAATGAAAATATCATGCCAATGCTGCACTGACTCCCCTTGTAACTCCAAAGTGTTACCATCTATGATTCTCAAACTGAAAGATCTTAAAGGAAGGAAATCAAAATCATGCAACATCTCATGTCCACGATCCCCCGAATTAACAGTATCAACCATACTACTGTCAATCACCATTCTAAGCAATAGGAGAGATAGACTATTCAAATCAAAATCGAACTCCTCCCCATACCTCCACATGGTAACAAACGGGACCATGCCTGCAAGTGTGACCTCTACAAATCTTCTTGCAAGGAGGGAAGCATTCCTTTGCAAGAGCTCCACAAACTCATACTCATGTCTCCGCATAAAGCTACCATGCCTCATCTGAATTATACTGGCACAACCATGAAGACTACAGAAAACAATCATAGTTCCAACCCCATGAGTCTCCGAATGGTGAACCAAAGCATGTGAGCTACTGCTGTCATGAATCAATACTGAGAGTAAACTGTCAAAGTTTACATCATCAACCATCATAAGATGAATTTGGGGGGTAGGAAAAGTGTGAAGGAACAAATAATTACTGCTGATCAAGACTAGGATCAGCGCAGTGCAATCTGATTCTCGAGTCCTACCCAAGGGAAAACAACAACACCACTCCAAATCCCAAGCGTGAGCATGTGAGATGACCATCGAGCTGCAAAGTGACACCTCCAAGGTGGTTGGAAAACACACTAGATTCATCTCCATGAGAGAACTACCACCTCTTTGATCATGAGTGATGAACCAACTCTCCTGAATGCGAGAAACGCAACATGTAAAGTGGCTGGTCTGCCTCAAACCAGCAAGCTCGAGTCTCAAAATCTGTCCTGGTCTTAGCCGGGAAACACATTCAAGAGCAACCAATCGTTCATTTCTCCAACCCATGCTCAAAATCTCTCTCCAATCCATTTGTTGATGAACAAATGGAACCATCAAGAAGCTGCTAAAGAAAAGAACGACACCAAAAAGTCTGAAAATTTGATTCTTGTTCCTCCATAATTTCTTCTTTCCACAAACTGTATGCTCCATCAACCCTTGTTGAGAATCCCAAGCTTGAATACCCAACTGAAAATAATCTCCAACACTCCGGCAAGGAAACATAGCACATCTCTGAGTGCTAGTCAAAATCAAGTGCATACTTGTAAAATTGGCATCCCCTCTGATGAACCTTTGAAACCAAACCATGAAAACTTCAGGAACACTGAAGCATGAAACATAAGATGACTTCAAATTCAACTCCCAGAGCAGACTAGCATCCCTCAACCCAAGGAATGGATTGACAAGAGTGCAATCACCATATTTTGGTCCCTTTTCCAAAGTGAAGACTGCATCCTCAATTCCTCTTAAGCATTCTTTACTACTCAACATACGTGGCACATCGTCATGGAGTGATATCAAGGCATCCTTAGATTGGAGTTCACGCTTGACCTCATGCTTGGTCTCTTCACTACTTGACTCTTTTTTCAAAACAAAGAGAGGATTGTCATAAGTTGCTTCAGCACCCACTTCAAAGAAGGGATTGTCGAAGACTTGGAAGCCATTCCTTACGTCTCGCTGCCCCAAATCTGCACATGCAACTTCTGACTTTCTTGAAATGCTTTCAAGATCAAACTCCTCTTGAAGATAGTCAAAATCTCCAATCACTTGATTGATTTTTTTAGCTCTTTGTGCATCCTCTTGCTCCTTGAAAAGTTTGAAATCTGCAAACTGGTCTGCAACCTCTGTTAGATCCAACTGAGTTTCTTTCAACTTGTCCTTTGTTGATTTAAGCTCCAAAGTGAGCTCATCAACCATACTCTCCCTTTCTTCGAAAACAATGAAGGCCTTCTTTGCAGATTCAACGGCATGATCTCTATCTTCAATCAAGCCTATGTACTCAGACTTCAAGGTCTCCAATGAGTCTCTGATAAGTTGCAACTTGGGAAGAGCAACCTCATATTTCACTCCTCTTTGTCTCTCTTCAAGCTGAGCATCCCAAATAAGCCCTTCAATCAGACTATGTGTGCGATCAAATCTAGATAGAGCTCGCACTTCATCTTCAACGGACACCTCAGGTTGGCCTTCACACTCATAAGAATGCGAAGATGGTGAATTGCCGATAGGCTGTAACTGAAAAACAGAACTTCGTTTCACGCTTTTGCTGCCCTCATTGTTGCTCCAACATTCTTGTACTTCACCACCAACTAGTGGGGAGTGCTCAATGTCTTGGGAAACATCATACTCCACTAAGCCTTCAACTCGTTGATTGCAATCAGCTTCATGCCTTGATAAATCAGATTTATGTTTGGTAATTCCTCCAAACCTTTCATCTTCAAGAGCCATATGGCCCTCAAACTCTGTTTCCTCTTCCATGTTACTCTGATCAAACTTGAAAGCAGCCCCAAACTTAAGCATATTAACACCATTGTCTGCTGATAGAGAACCCTTATCGAGTTCCATTTCTTCATCCGGATCAAAGGGAAATTCATCCCATACCGGTTTGTCATCACTAAGTGCCTTCACACCTGGATCCCAAATGGTGAGAGGCTGATTGTTTTGATCACAAGAAGAGTGTTCTTTGTGCAACATTTGGAGTGTTGATTCTTGGAATAGGTCAACTCCCAAATCACTAAAGCTGATGTCTTCATAAGTACCTCCCTCCAATGGTTGGGTCTGAAGTTCAAACTCAAAACCACCCTTAGCACTGTCACTGAAAGGAAGTAAGGAATCTTTAGAGCTAGCTGTTTGAAATTTTTTATCATCCTTATCTTCAATGAACCTATCATCTATAGGTATGTTTCTGATCTCATCATGAACAGTCATATGCATGCCATAGAGGTCTTCTTGATCACTTGTAATAAATTCATCTTGTGAAAACTCTTGAGGAGTTTGAACAGCAACAAGAGGAAAACTATCTATCACTAAATCTTCAACAAGAGGAGGTACAAACACCTCAAAAACATTACCAACATCCTTTGTGAAGCCCTTAGTCTCAAAACCTTCATGAGATGAATCCAAATTAGGATTCAAGTCTGCGGCTATATTCTTCTCACCGAACTGATCTACATCACTTGCTATCACATGCAAGTCAAGGGGAGTATTATGGGGCTCTCCCGCACACTCCTCATCTGTCAAGGTTTCTTCATCCAACGCCCTATCATTTTTAGGCAAAATGAGCACCTCGCTTGTGCCATCCTCAACACTAGTTGACTGATTTTTCTCTTCATTCTGCTTACTTGTGGGCTGCAACCTACAAACAGGCCTTTCTTCTACCTTTATTGCACCTGCAACCATGGCACATTCTGCTTCCTCCTTAATCATTTTTTTGATGTAGTTGACCATAGCCCGCTTTCCAAGGTAATAAGTCACCACCCAATCCAAAAAGGTATCAAATGAAACACCGTTCTTAAACTCATCTGTCATGCTCTGATAATCTCTGTAGAGTATGTCAGCCTCGTGTTCACATTTCCTCTTGAACTGGCATTCTTTAGAAACCCCAATCAAATCCGACCTCTCAGACTTAGCATAAATCTTTCTGATTCCACACCTTAACTCAGGATCCTTCAATAGCGTATACAGATCATGCATTAACTCAAGTAGAGACTTCTCTGTAGTCATCTTTCTCTGTCAAACGAACTCTGATGGGCACAGGGTGGCAGGATCTTGGCTCTGATACCACTGAAATATTCCGAGCCAAATTTTTTCGTTTTTCAATTTACAAATTACAAAGTAGAGCACCCGTTAAGGTTAGAGAATAAACCAAAACGTGCAAGAAAACAACTCTAACCAGAATGGCGCCGATGATGGCGAGCATTGGTCAGAGGATCTTCTACTCTAAATACAGAAAGGAACTCAACGTCAAGTATGTGCTACCCAATCCAATGCGGAGTGAGGGGCGACCATATGACGGAGTGATTACAGAATTAAATGCTGAAACTGGAAATACTCGACACCCAGAATGTGCTTGCTGACCCAAGATGGGAGAGTAGCTACCATAGGGCGGAGCTATAACTATTGCAATAACTTAATTGAAATTGAAAGTTACAACCAGATTTGAACAAGAAAGAATGACTGCCAGTACTACTGTCAGTTTTACAAACAAGAAGCATTCGCCTGCCAATATCTCATGAAATAAAAGGATCAGCATTACATCATTGAGAACCACTCTTATCTTGGATAGTGATACCAAAACCACAATGCTTTCAAGGATCAAATACTGATTTCTGATTTCTGTTACAAATCTGCTCATTAAAATGCATAAACAGCAGTCTCTAGAACTACTCAAATGCTCATAACTTCCACTTATGGCTTCCTATTGACTTGAAATAACATGCAATATACTTCCATGATATAGGCGACCAACTTAAGACCCTACGACTGACCCAAAAGCTTCAGATTTATTTTTCACGAATTCCAAAGCAAATCAAAAGGTACGGCCAAGCTGAAAGGTACGACCTCCCTTTAAAAATTCAATTCTTAACATTAAAATCTGAAATCTTAACTACTGAATCGCCTACCCTAGACAATGAGATAAATGCAGTACCCACAAAGAAATTATTTGTCTTTTTTGATTTATGAATTAAAACCCAATCTGCTGTAGCTAACATGCACAAACCAGAAACTTCTAATATGCAAATCTGAAACCTAATGAAACAATTGCAGATTACAATGCACAAATTTCAAAGAACTCACAACTAGACTAATATCACCACTAGATGTTGTCTTGCAAACACGAAGTGATGCCCAAGCTAGGAGGCCTTCATTCCTCGAAGCAGTCCCAGAGCCAATCCGGCAGCATAACAGTATATTTGTCCAAAGATGCCAAAATGATGAACCAAGTCTTCCTTATATAATTTCCTGCTGACTTCATGAAACCCTAATCTCTTCTTCAAGTCAAAACCCTAATCCTCTTTAAGGAATGGCGTCCTTTTCTTTCAAATTCAATATTGACCATTTTAATTAAATTCGATATTTTAATCATGGCGTCCACTTTAGAGCTTGGTTTTGACTTTAGAAAAATAAGAAATAATCCTTTATGAAGGCGCCACCCTCAAGACCACTTTTTTAAAACAACTTGAAGTCATCAGACTAGGCCAAGGGGGTCAACGTTATAATATAATATTAAAACGTGACTTTAATTAATTATTACAACTTATCTCTCCAAATGCGCCCCGAAGCCATCAATGAGCAAGCCAACTGATCAAACTGACATAGGAAGTCAACCATGCTGGACCCGACTGTTGAACTGCCAAAAATAGAATTTACTAAAAATAGTAAATCTCGAAAATGCTCAATGCCGAGATGATCATACCTAAGCCTCAAAACCCGTAAAGAATCCACCATTGAATCCATCATCTCTGAGCAATGACCTCCTCAAAAATAGGAAACCCTAATTTATCTTCCGACTAGCCTTCGGGTTCCCAAAGAAAAGGCCAATGGTTACTGAAAGATCAGGTTTGAGAAGGGGACATTACAACAAACTAAAGAAACTACTTTTAAAGCCCCATGGCTTCCACGATGTGTATCCTTTCAATAGCATCACAAAAACCATGATTGAACTACTCATCATAATGCCAACCCCTCTTCTCAAGATCTACAAATATCATTTTGGTTAAATACACAAGCTACCATATGTAAGGACATATGCATATGACCCCATCTACATTCAGTTAAGGTTCTAATCCCTTTCACCATAGACTTGTACTGTGGATTTTTTCACAAATATTAGCCTTTACTTGCCCCAACATGCTCTCAAATGTCTCCTATGTTTCTCCAAGAGTGTCTACATGATGGATTAGCTAGGCTATGGAGTCAATAAATGAGACTACTTATCTACAATCTACCAACCATAACAGCAATTGGGCCACCTTTTTTCCCCTATCATACTTCAACTCTCCCCACCTAGACCACTCACTTCTCACAACCATATTCTGCAAAGATAATTGTGCCTCAAGCATCATCTTCAATAAGTGGCTTCCATTGATCTGTAATATGTTATAGATACTCTCCTAGCAATAACAAACTACAAATTATTGCTTGTCAACCATGCAAACACTTTCAATAACATTGTTTTTCCACTACCAAAAGACGTATTAATAGTCTAACATGTTCATATAAGTTCCAAACACATAAAATAACATGAAACAAGAGGAATCAATTCAAAACAAACACACAAATTGAGGCGCATGGTTACACTTGGAGAAACCCTAAAACAAGAACTAAACTCCGAAAGAGTGATCATTTGCTCCTCCTACCACTATCTTTCAATCCAATACAGGTACTCTCCATGCCTCAAGGGAAAAATATAGCTATTACAATAGTTACAAGAAGTTCAAAACAGCTAGAATATGCCTCTACACCTTGAAACCATGCTCATGAACTTCCAACAATCAAAATGAACATAGAATGAAGGATACAATTAGAGCCAACCATTCAAAAGTGTTTCACGTCTTTAATCATATTTCAACATCCTTCCTTGGTGCCAAATTGAAAATCCAGCATCGAGAAACCAAATTGAAATGTCAAAAATCTTTCACATTCCTTGCTTTGTTTTAACTATGAAAAATTCCCCAATTGCAACAAGACGTGATTTCAAAACCACCAAGCCAATCTCAAATTGGATATAGTATAGATGATATAAAAATGTTTGACTATAGTGGCATCGATTAGAAGTAGCTTTACAGTATTTTTGAAGGTTTTTGTAGAGTTGACAAAGAGGATTTTCATAGTCGATGAATACTAGGAGGGTATCTCCAAAGTTTTATGGATTAGCAAAGGTTTGTAAAATGGCTTAATAACACTCAAATCCATCCCAAGTCAATATTTCAACTTACTTTTTCACTGTAACTAGCTCAATTTGTTTTTTAAGCCAAATTGCAAGATACTCCATGTGGAAAGTCATTTTTTGCCTTGAAACTATTTTAGAAAAGAAAACATGCTAGGAATGCTCAATTTTTTTACTTAGCATTTCCTAACTTGGAAACTCTATTGGAAAAATTACAAAACATTTATCTCCATTACTACTCCTTTCAAGCAAATCCTTGTTATTTGGGAACTCTATGTGGATCTCACATGGTGACTATTGCCACTTTGTGCCTCCCCTTTTATTTCCCACCAGTTATAACCGATCCAAAAAATATTAATGGGTTTATCATGCTCAAATATGCCTCTGTTAGTTGTAGTATCCCTTTCCCAATCTTTAGTTAAATACCCATTTGAAAAATCCCAAAGGCGGCGAAATTTCCCCTTTTCTTCAAAAATGTCTTGTTGGAACTTTTTGTTCCCCAAGGACATTTTGGTCCTTTTCGGATTTAGGATTCATACAAATGTCCGAATCCATTCCCCGTTCCCCATTCCCCTTTTCTTCAAAAATGTCTTGTCGGGACTTTTTGTTCCCCAAGGACATTTTGTCCAAATCCATTCCTTGTTCCCCATCCCCCTTTTTCTTCAAAAATGTCCTATCGAGACTTCTTGTTCCCCAAGGACATTTTGGTCCTTTTGAGATTTCGACAAATGTCCGAATTTGTTCCCCGTTTCTTCCCTTTGCTTCCATCAAGACTTCAGGTCCTGCTTGGACTTTTGGACCAACTCCCGCTACCCATCAGATTTTCACATTTCAACCCAAAAAAATTGTCATTGATGTTGCAGCAACTTCCTCAACTACTAGATCAAATTCATGGAGCTATAGGAATTATTTTAAATGTATTTTTTACCAACTCCAAGTGGAAAAAATGGCACCCATGCTTTATTTATTGTTTGCAAACTTCTTTTCTATCAGAGGGCCATCCCTAGCCACAATTTTGCAATGGATTTTGTGGGGGTATCTGCTCTTTATCAATGGATTCATCAATGTGAAGGCATGGCATGGATATCAGGACCATTTTAGCAAGCTTTCAACTCGAGTTTTGGGGTGGACACATGTCTACACATGATTTGTAGGGTTGTGGCTAGGATTTCTTGCCCAGTCACATGCCCTACCTCTCTCCTACGACCTTCAAATGAACATAAAGTACTTTTGTGCTCATTGTAAGGATTTTTCCTTAGATTTTCTCTAGCAGACTTATGCAACCTTTGCATTCTACAATTATAAAATTGGCTTTTATGCCTTTGTGTTAATAAAATTACTATTTTACCTCTTCTCAAAGCTTGTATCCTGTGTAACATTTGATACCTCTATACATGCATAAACTCTTATCATCTCTCTAGGTTGTATGATTGTGCTAATTTGTTTTAAGTGTTGATTGTGGGTAATCTCTACCCCTTTTTGATCTTTCATACCTCAGCCTTCATGCTTCCTTGTAAAACTTATGAAATAGGGAACTGTGTAAACTTCTTTAGTGATTTTGTTGACTCTCTATGCAATCACAGGTAGGAAGAAACATCTTTAATCTTGGTGCATCACCATCTTTTCAACTTTCAGCATTCTCTTCGCCCTTTTCCTTCTACAAGTTGATAGATTAGGATTAGTGTAAAGTTAACCAATGTTGGGTTGGACCAGTATTGTTGCATCTAGTTTAGAAAGGAAGCTGACCTTTCTCCAGTAGTGGTTGCCTCATGACCCTCATGAAACCAAGTACTTATTTCATTTGTGATAGAAGAAACGTATGAAGATTTACCTTCCTCCTTATGAACAATTTCCACATCTTGTATTTTCTTACATTCATCTTTGTATGTACAACTAAAGGAACTTCCTCCCATTCATCCATTCATTTTCTGAATTGATCCTCTCTTGCTCTTCTTTTTCCATGTGAGGTTTTAATTTTTCCTTAGATTGGGTGAACACATTGTGGAACAATGTATATGCAGATGAAGAGAGAACCCATTCTTGTTTCCAAACAATCCATAGTATAGATATGGTGGGTCGGGAGAAAACATCCCTCTCCTAGATAGTTAGAATCATAATATTTTTCATGGCTGCAAACACACCTTTATCATGTACATTCTTAATTGTGACGAAGAAATGATAAAACATTTTGTAGATTAGATATTGCAACCCTAAGTCCAAAAGAAGGTTACTTGCTCTAATTTCTGAAAATATCTTTAATATGTCCATCCTTCTTGAGTAATGCTAACTACTTATGTCATCTAGGTCTTGGAAACTATCTACCATCAAGTGCAATACCTCCTTCATGGTGTCATCATCGTAGAGAACTAGAGGTACCAAAATTCTCAAAATCTCACTTAAGCATGAAGTAACCACCAACTTGATCTCATTATCAGGATGCTTTAACAACTTTGGTTGCCTTAGAGATTTTACTATAGGAACAAGAGCTAGCTGTAATGAATTTGAAGGTGAGTGCTCTACTAAACTCAAATATCCATCTAGTTCATTCAAGGTGTTGAAGATATCATTCCTTGATTGGTGTTGATTGTCAAGCTTGTTACCAACTTCTTGTAATGCTTTTACTAGCCATTGTCTATCCTTTGGTGCCATGCTTTCAATATCATAATCTGAATTCTGACTTTCCCTGGAAGGCTAGTAGGTTAACCAGCTCTGATACCACTGTAATAACCCTTGCCCATGATTGGTAGTTTTTACGATTTAATCTATTAGGGTTGGCAATGTAAACATGTTGTCAAATAATAACAAATCACAAAATAGTACTTGATGTCCAGAACTGAAAATACTTTGTTACAATTTGCAAATTCTTACAATATTTTACTATAGTCAATATTCTGAAATAAAGGATGAATTAAGAATTAATTCAAGAATGAAAATTGACAATAAGAGCTACCGCTATCTCTGATTTATTAATCTAAAATTATGCGATTGAATGTAGCATAGATTGTTGTCTCAATATGTTTGTTGTCCCTGATTTGAGCTTTATATTCATACGATTTACTCTTCGCGCTATATCTAAATATTTCTAATTGTTCATGCATCCATCTCTTGGTTGATCGTAGGCTCCTCATGAGCAGCTTAGATCTGTATTTAGAAATATCAACTTTTTAAATAATCCATGTCTCCCCCTTTCTTCCCACCACAAATGCCATTTTACATCTTCATAGTTAAGTGAGGAGGCATATCCCTTTGAAAGGTGATGTCCTTTTGAAAGGACATAACCCTTTGTGTATAAAACTGATTGATTTATTAACTAATCCAATCACTGTGTAATCTCCCCTTTTTCGATGTTCCTTATTTGGGCTAGTTCGATGATTTGATTCACTTACTATTTTTAGTAATTGCTATATTTAGTAACTGGTCCTAGCAGCAATGGCGTGCAAGGTTTCTAGTTTGGGCAGTGCTTGGCAGTTGTTTGGTGAGTTCTAATGTTTTGGCATATTATTCACTAAAGTCTTCAAAAGGTGATTTTATGACTTATGTTATAACCTTATAAAAAACGCCGCCCTCACCCCGTCCCCCTCCCGCTTCCCCCCCCCGGGCCTAGTTGAGCAATGTTGGTTTAAAAAACGGGACAATGTATTTCAAGTGGACGCCTAGAAAAGAGGTTTATTTATCATTTTTTAAGGCTAATGTTATGCCTCATAAGGTGGGACGCCTAGTTTGGGCTTAATGTCAATTTTAAATAAAAAATCAAAAGTGGAATTTTGGAGGCAAAAAGTTGGACGCCCCTCTTGGGGTAATTTCATGTCATTTCATAAAGTGAAATGAGAGGGAAAATATATTCAAATTCAAATGCAAGTTGCCCTAATTCTTCCCTCACTTTATAAATATGAGTTTGAGCTCTCATTTGCATATGGAGGATTTGACAACTTAAGGAAACTTTGTTGGATTATTTCCAGAACTTATACATTGTTGGTTGAGGACGAAAACCCTCTCCTTCAGTTGTTGGTTTCGGTGGTGAAAAACCCACCCTAGCTGGTTGGAGTGATTCAACCTCAGAAATCACCATTGTTTCAAAAGATTGACCATTCTAGGGTTTCTAACATGAAGATTTTCTTAGTGTTTTGATGTGGGTTTGAAGATTTTGGTGTGCTTGTTGATTTGCTTCATTTGGGTGATGATTAGAGGTGTTAAAGACACTTTAACAGAGGTCTATTTTACATTTCCAAAATTCTGGAAACTCACTTTTCACAATGGTTGGAAGTGTCAAATTGTTCATAGCTCCGTGGGTGATTGAGGACTGGTTATGGGTATTGTTTGTCATGTCCCCGAATTGGAGGTATGGTGATTTAATTAAATTATTTAATTAAGTTGTCCAAACTATTGATAATTTATGAGGATAGCTTAATTGATGATTTAATTAAATCAAGAGATGTTATTAAATTAATTATTTATTAAGTTATTCCCATAAAATAAAATATCAAAAGGGATGACTTATTATTTAATTAATTTAATAATAAAAAGTGACTTAAGTGACTTAGTAATAAAATAATAAAATAATAAAGTCACTTAAGGAATATTTCTAGAATCTTCTAGAAGTCTCTTGGTGATGAGGTTGAAAAAGTATAAAAAGAGGCTTTGGCTATGCATTTGGACATCTTGAGTTGAACACACTTTTTCTACTACACTGCTGAAGCTGAATGCTTAGCTTATTGTTTTCCAGTCTTCGTTTGTGAAAGACCAAACCTAGCTAGTTAAGTGCCAATTTCGGTTGTGCAACACCAACCCTAGTTGGATAGTGGAGGAAGATACTTCAGTCTTTCTCATTGGACTTATTGCAATCATTGGAGGTCATTTTTGGAGAGATTTATGAGATATTTTGAGGTCTGTAATTTTGCTTCAGTCTGCAGATCAGCCATGGGAGAAATTACATTTTCATTCGTTGCTCTTCAATAAGGAGATATAATTTTGTGGGTACTTGAGGGATTGCTTCCTTTGGTGTTGGCAATCATTTTCATAACAAATTCGAGGAGCTTAGAGGCTGCATTTATTTATCTAAAGTATTGCCAGGCAAGAACAGGGGCGGCTGGGTGAAAGCATCGATTGGGCCTAAGAGGAGTTCAATTTGCTTGGAATTTGATTGCTACTTCATCTCTCATCAAGGGCTTCAACATTCAATCAGGTTCCACTAGTAGTAGTTCATAATTTTATTGCATATGGGAAAGTTTAGAGTTGCAGCTGTAGGTGCATATTTCCTTACCAGCAATTATCATATTTTGTAATCAATGCAAATGCCAAGAGTCTTGGCTTATTGATGAGCATTGTATTGGATCATTGTGTTGTAATCGGAGATACTAATTTGCTGGTCATTTGTAGTTGTCATTGAGCAATTCTATATCATTTGTACTCACCTTATAGCATGCATGCCAATTGTTTGACAAAATGTCAATTGGCTGTAGGTTCTCTTTTTGGCATAAATAATGTTATAATTTTGCATACCAAGTGTTTGTATTAATGCCACTTGGCTGTAAGTGCATAAATGCCATCTTAGGTTGCATCCAAAGTGTTTGTCATAATTACTAGTTGTTGTAGTTGCATATTGCAAGTAGTTTCAGTCACATATATGCATTGAATATTGCCAAAATAAGTTGCACA
>VDFB02050595.1:0-16354 GCA_007258455.2 Sequoia sempervirens | reverse complement strand
AGGGAAGTCCGCACCCTAGGCCTAGATTTTTATAACTACTTCTCATGAAAGGTTAATGAAAATTTAGAAGATATGTTAGGATCTTCAAGCGATAAATTATCTAATCTAACATCATTTTGCAGGATTTTGGCTAACTTTCCCATTATGTGCTTACATCTCTCTTGCCCGTAGGATATATGGAACCAGGTGCAGGACCTTCAGACGCAGCCGTGGAGAAAGATAAGGGAAAGAAGTCAGCTAAAACACCTAGAGGCAAAGATGACAAGGACCAGATGAAGTAAAAGTTCCACGGGGAGCCTCTTAACTCCAAAGTCACCATTGATTGGAGGGAAATATTGGACAATAATTTGGGACACATCTATATTGATGAATTTAAGCAAAGGTTCTGGATCAATCCTACAACATAAAATTCCAGAAAGATCAAAAGCTGTGGGTTGGCCAGTTGTTGATTTCCCACCTGCCCTCATTGCTCCTGAGCTCATGATGACCTGCAAGGAGGCTTATCAAGAAAATAGTAGAACAATTGTAGATAAAGATGGGAATGTGTTAGTTGATTTTTTTACCAAATCAATAGGGAAAATTTTCCATATCCCTACCTTTGGAGAGATGGAGGAAGCATCCAAGGAAGATGGCAAGGAGATATGGGATGAGGACCCCCTCAAGTGCAAAAGGCTCATCAATCAATACTGGTTGAAAGAAAAGAGAGGCAGTGCAAACAAGGTTCCCTAGGAGCTCTTTCAAAGAAATTTCTATAAGGATTACCATGACTTGGTAACCCTATTGAGCAGAGTTATGGGCCTTCCAACTGTAGCCTTCTTTCAGGAATGGATGCTATATTTCATGGAAGAGATCATTTGAGGAAATACCAAATTCTATTGGGCAGGAATAATTAGTAATTGCTTGCACGAGCAATTTATGGTTGTGAAGAAGACCTCGCGCTTCTATATGACATCTTACCTTGTTTATTTTCTTATTGACCGTGCCCAATACAGGGGATTGTTTGTGGCACTAAATAAAGATCCAGGTAGGGAATTAAAGGTCTATGATAGGTACCCTCAACTCCAATACAAGAATTTCAAGAGGGACTACTACAGAGTCAATGACACCTCCATAAGCCATGTCATCAGATTGCTTGGGGGTAATTTTGAAAGGAGAGTCTCCCACAATACCAATGCTTACATTCGCCAATTTAGATTCTTGTTCATACAATTCCCTAAATTCACATACATCTGAGCTGAAGGTTTCTCAGAGAAACCATACAAGTTACTCTGGTACCCAAATGACCGAATAATATTGCTAGAGATCTCTCAACAAGTGCAGTGAACACACGCCCTCCTAAGTAGCAAACATAAGGCAGGGATTCCTTATCCTCTCTCCTTCAGCCAAGGGATGTATGAAATCCACACATCTCAGTGTGTAGACCATTCAGATAAAGAACTCATGGAATACCACCTAGAGTTCCACACTACCCAACCGTGAATGGACCCATACGACAAGCTCTGGAAGATGGTCATAATTGGGCACGCCCAAGTACATGATGTTGAGGAATTTTGGGCCAACTGCAGGGATGAAAAAGAAGTGCGAAAGAGGCACTACATGCACATGATGACGTACTTCCTCAAGAAGATCAACTTGTTCCCTATGCCAGATCAAGTGGTGGAGGATAAAAATATGGTGATTTATCCTAGATATGATGCACTTGCCAATCTCCCGTTGTCATTAATTGATTTGAATGAGGAAGAGGTCAATGACCTCGATATTCTGACAAAGTCGATCGAAGCAAGGACTAAAGAGTGGATCGATGGGAAAATTTTCCAATTAAAGCTACAGGGAGTTACCCTAACATATGGTGAGCTTGAAAATGAGCTGACAAGCAAAACCGATAGTGGGACAGCTACTGGCCCCTCTGGAGAAACTTCAAAATCGCCTCCAGCCACCAGGCCAAGAAAGAGAAAAGAAATGGTTGAACATCAGCCCAAGCCTAAGGTGTATGCAAGAAAGGATTTAGAAGGTGAACCTTCCAAGAAACTGAAGAAATCGGGAAGTTTCACAGAGATACCTACTATCTAGGAGGACCTGCTCCATGAAGGAGAAGAACTAGAGGCAAAGCAACTGAAATCCCCACCTGTTGCTTCTACTCTTGCAGTCACTGTTGCCTCTAATATTGACATTATCACCACTACTACCCCTCTGCCTACTTCTCAAACAATGGTTGCTACCTCTTCGCCCGTGGTGGATATATCAGTCCACCTTGCCCCCACTGCACCCATCGTATAGGTTGTGACCATTGATTCTTCATCGGCTAAAACTTCCCCGCTCTCTTCAACTTCAATGTCTCCAATGACATCTCTCCCACTGGCTACAACAACAATTCCAATGCTCGCTCTCTCGCTCCTAGAGGCCTTCACTTGCCATATGCAGAATATCCCAACGGAGCTATCTGGGGTATTAATGAACTCGACCATACTAGTTACCTTGGCACAGTTTGTTGTGAATCTCCCCACTCCTCCTCCTCTAACTAAGCCACCAAAAAAGAAAGCTACAATGAAAATATCAGAAGAGTTGGAGCAACAAGAAAGAGAAGCAACAAAATAAATAGAAGAGGAAGTAGATGACTACCACAAGCATCCTGAGTATCAACATCTGACGAAGTGGTGCATGAAGAAGAAGAAACATAGTCATATGAGGAAGACACTGAGGAGCCGGGTACCAAGTATATTGTAGAAACCTTTGACCCCAAGCTCAAAGAGGAGTTGGCACAACAACCCAAGAATATAGGAGAGGAGGTAGAGAGGCAGCCTTTTGATGAAGAAAAGGATGCAGATGAGAAAATGGAGGGGCACACTGAGCCTCCAACTAGGGAATAGGATAAAAGACTCGAGCATGATAAGGAGATTCCTCTTTCTGAGGAGCAAGAAGAAAAGGGAAAGAAAGAACAAGAAGAAGATAAGCCTAAGGAAGAGGCTGGAACTAGGAAAATCCCAGAAGAAGAACATCATGAAGAACACGGGCATGACCAAGAAAAAGAAGGGAAAGCCACTAAAGGGTAGGACAACCCCAAGGAACATGCAATTGTTGAATCTCCAAGAAAGGAAACCATATTCATCCATGATTCTAATGAAGAAGAGGGAGAAAAGACTGAGCAAGAGACTCTGGGTGGTAAAGCAATGGAGATTGAACACACCCATGAGGAAGAGGGCGATCGTGAATCACCAAAAGGAGAATTTCAGATGCCATAATGGCTAGAGAAATAGTTGGAAAAGAAAACCCCAACCACAAGGGATCCAAAAGCAAGGTTGGAGGGCATCTTGGCTTGAGCCTAAATAATCACGAAGAAAGACAAGAATCCAAAGGTCAAATCTTAGCTGACAATGGATGCATCTAGATCTAGGACTATGTAGATAGCTACCCTAATGATGGGAGAAGAAGGGGTAAGCTACAATGTCTCCACACTTGATTTGGGAATAGCGATAAGGGAACAAAAGATTGACCATCTCCAAGGATCCTTTGCCACCATTATGCACCAAATTCACAAAGATAAGATTTCCAAGGAGGAGTTGAAAGCGCGGGTGGCTGACTTAACAACATACATCTAACAATGGTCACCAGTCGAGGAGCTCCCTACCACATCATCGTTAGAATCGCCTCTACTACTGTCTAAGGACCACATTGACTAGTTGGAGAAAAGAAAGAATTGGATGAAGGCTACAGAGAATTGGTTCCAACAAGTCCTCTACAATGGAAATATGGGCATAGGCCATGCTGTTAGGATAGCCAACAACTTCCTAGAGGTGCAAAAGATACTCGAGGGAATAAAGAAGTTTTGCATTGACTTCCCTGAGCTATACAAGATTATGTATCCCAAACTTGAGGCAATTCTCAAGATACCTGATAAATCCTGGGAGAAGGAACTTGTCTTAGTAAAGGGTGACCATTGGCTTGTAGAGACATGGAAGCTCAGTTTAAACCACCAAAAAGAAGTGTTGGAATGGGTGCTCTATGAAGTGGAGTAGGATATTGATTGGGTCAGGGAGATCAGGGCGACCTATGAAGAATATCTAAGGTTGATGATATATTTTGATGTACCTGCCGTTGAGTTGGATCCATAAAAGATAAGGCCACAATTCCATAAGAAGATGGAAAATGGGACCACAGATGTAATGACGCCGGATTTCATGAGTTTTACTACATGTGCCTTCAGTCAATCCTTGCAGGTGGTAAAGAACACACAAAAATGTGATAAAGAGTGGGATGATATTACAAGAAAGTCTAGGAAATATAATTTCCAAGTGATCCAGTTAGATATATTTGAATGGAACAGGCTCCAGGTGTTGATCATAAAGTTTGTGGAGTATGTCACCATTAAGAAAAGTGAAGGAAATCCTATGATCGATGATGAGTTCCTCACCAAGTAGCTGTTGCAAAAGGAAATCAACAAGAAGACAAAAGAGCCATAGTGTTGCTCACTAGAGGACAAAATAGGCTAAATGACAAAATGTAATTTTAAATTGCAATATATTTTGGGGCAGGTGAAACCCTAATTTTTAGTGAATCTTGGCTACACAATGCAAATCAATCTTGTCCATTCATTTTGATTTTCAGACACTAAATAGGGGGTCTCCTCTCATTTTCAAGAGAGAGTTGAGTTGTTGTAATGACATGATGCTAGAACTTTAATAGAAGTTCATTGACTTGGTGGATTCTTGAATTCCTTTTGCATGTTTCATGATTCTTCTTCTCTTAGTTAGTGAATTAGAGTAGATTTCCTTTGTTGTTTTGTGTTTCAATTTTCTTTAGTATTTAGTTAATGTTGTGCATCAATATTGTAGAATTCTACTGTGTGTTGGAAACCTTCCTTGTCCATACTTTTTGTTGTTTATTGATGATAAATAGCTGTGTAAAGTTAGTCTGGGCATAAATTAAAAGTTGCACTAAATTTTTATATTTTATTCATGCTTATGGTGGATGAATGGTTGAATATCTGCAGTCCTTAGAAGCTTGCACTAGTTTCATGAGATTGTGAAGTAATTTGGTTAAGTGGAACTCAGTTTTAGGAAGGTTGTCTGTAGTAGGGTCCTCCATTGTCACTTTTCATTGCTAGTTTTAGATCTAGGAACCTCCTTTATTCCCTTCCCATTTTCCTTTTTTTTTAATAGTGACTTTGAACAAGGTTCATTGCACATTGTAAAGCCAAATCTAAAGCTGAAATAGGAGTTCTAGACTGCTGTTTGAACCTATAGCAATCATGCACCAACTTTCCCATTGTAAGAGCTCCACTGGAAGATTTGACTCCTTTCCAACTTAACTTTCGTAAGTCTTCCCTGTGATTACCAACAAGATCACATCAAAACAACTGAGACATTCCAAGCAAGTCATGACCTGACACCCGAGAGACCTTGGGGTGATTTTCAACAAATTGTTGTTGGAGATTTCCTTTCCAGAGAGATAGTGCTAAAACACACATCAACAAGTAGATTATCAATGCAATGACAAATTTTCCTTTTGAAAACATAGTGCTATGTGGAAGCAATGCATGAATTAAGCATTGGTTGGAGGGATGGCATGAAAGGTAACTCTTTCAAATGATTATTATAATGCAGTTATGAAGAGAAAAAAATAGCATCACTTGTAGTCCTAAATAAATGTCCAATGTAGAATTTACAAAACACCAAATTTCCATTTTACATTTGGAAGCTTTATAGGGCCTCTCAATATAATCTCAAAAAACACCAAAATACGGGAAGAGGTCTGCACTGAGTCATACTACATTACCGATATCCTTGTGTCCTAAAGTTATACTTGTTGAAGAAGTCCTCTATTCTCCATCAAATGTTTTCAAAAACAATTGAACTTCAAACCCTAATCCTCTTCATACATGGAAAACCCGTTCATTAATGAGCATTTAGTGAGAACAAGATGAAGGAATTTTTGTACTAAAGATATCAATTCGAGCTTACATTCCTTTGTGGGGCTCTCAATTCTCAAACTAGTGAAAGGACAATAGAGGAAATATTTGCATCCTGCAATAATTTCTCAATTGTAGCAATGGAGAGGAAATGATTAGCATCCCACCAGTAATTTTTTTAATTCAAAATATTTTTTATAATTACCCACTTTTATTTGTGTGACTAACTATTTAGTCATTTTTATTTGTATGACTAAATAATTTTTTAGTCGGTGACCAAGTTAGTCATTTATTTACTCATTTATAGCTGAGTTGCAAAAAATTAGTAGAATTTAATCATTTTTAGCTATTGTCACTAAAATTTTTAGTCAAGTACTCATTTATTCATCAAATTCTACTAGTGGTTACCATTTACATAGGTTTTTTAAAGGTGAATTGACTGAATTCTACATTATATTTGGATTTGATGTTTATTTGGGGAGCCTTATATAAATAATTTTTTCTTCATGTTTGTATGCATGCATACATTCATAGAAACTTAAGCATACATGTATACATTCATAGAAACATAAGCATGCATGCATACATTTATAGAAACACATACATAGATATAATTTGCACACATACATAGATATAATTTGCAAAACATAAAAGACCCAATAGCCTTTCGCTATAACCACCAATTAATATTTAAAAAAGGCCCTAATTGTGTCAATATTAGGGTGCAATTATAATACTTTTATCATTCATATACACTCAAAAGTGAATGGGTCAAATTCATAGGTTAACGTTGGAGGTTTACATTAACAATAATAATAGTCTACACCTACACATTAATCGCCAATCCTTAACACCAGACACCACTACACATTCACTCCAATTAATTGGCATGTCAAGTTCGGTGGTGGATTAGTTGCCAATTAAAACTTCATATATTCATAGACATCTAGAAAAATTCATATACATATGTATACATACATACATACATATATTGTATCAATATATATGTATATATATGTATGTATATATGTATACATACATACATATATATACATATGAAGACAAAATCTTACCCATTTCAAAGGTATTGAAGCATTCAAAGTTTAAGACTAATTAAATTCCATTTGAGGCTGAGAGGAAGGTTTGTGGGTCTTATGCTATGTTGATGGATGATTGATTTGTGATTCCATTATTTCCTACATGATTTGAGGAAGACATTTTAAGAAGAAGAAGCATCCTATTATGATGATACCAAAGAATTGGTAGAATGTCAAGCCTTTGTATTTGAAGATATTGGGAGTGTGTGGACAAAATTGCAGAAATAAACTTCAAATAATAATAGACAAAAGCTTACCCATTTCAAAGGTAAAGACTGATTATATTCAATTTGAGGCCAAGAGGAAAGTTTGTGGGTCATATGATATGTTGATGGATGAACGATCTGTGATTCCATTATTGCCTACAGGATTTGGGGAAAGACCTTTTTTAAGAAGAAGCATCGTATTATGATGATACCAAAGAATTGGAAAAATTTCAAGCCTTTTCATTTGAAGACATGGTCATACCTATGAAGACAAAAGCTTACCCATTTCAAAGGTATTGAAGCATTCAAAACTTAAGACTGCTTATATGACTAGTATGGGACCCGTCGAAATACAACTTCCAAGATGATGAAGGTTTTGCATCAAAGATAGACTTGTCAAGAAAATCAGATATCAAAGGATGAGTGCCTTGTATCGGTGCATCTGCAAATTGAGCGGCTATTACTTGTCCTTTTATTGTGTTGCATTCAATATATTGTATGTCATATTCACTCAAGATCATTACCCATTTTGCTAACCAACCTGTCAAGGCTGCTCGACTAAGAATGTACTTCAAAGGATCAATCTTTGCTATCAAGTGTGTTTGGTGGTTCAGCATGTAATGTCATAACTTCTGTGTCATAAAGAAAACTGCAAGAAATGCATGTTCAATGGATGTGTAGTCAAGCTCATATCCAACTAAAGTGTGACTAATGTAGTATATAGCCCACTCTTTTTCTTCATGGTCATTTTGTGCCAACAATGCCCCCAGTGCATTGATAGTTGCAGAGACATACAAAATCAAAGGTTTTTCTTCAATTGGAGGCATTAATTAAGATAAGTGGTGTCAATAAATATTCTTTGATTTGTTGGAAGGTCGATTCACATTTATCTATCCACACAAGGGGGATACTTTTGTGCAATAAGTACTTAAATGGTTGACATTTGTCTGATAGTTGTGCAATGAACCATTAGATGGACTATAATCTGCCATGTAGTGTCCTTGGCTCACTGATTTATTTTGGCAAAGGCATGTCTAATATTGCTTTCACTTTTGCGGGATCAACTTCTATGCCTCGGCGAGAAACTATGTAACCCAACAGTTTTCCTGAAGTGACCCCAAAAATCCATTTCTTCGGGTTCAAACAGACCTTGTATTCTTCCAGCCGCCTAAAGATTTTGTCCAGGACATTGAGATGATCTTTCCATGTCAAATATTTGGCCAAAATTTCATCCACATAATCTGCCATTAGCGTATGCATGAGATCATGGAAGATCATTGTCATGGCTTGCTGGTATGTGGCACCTGCATTCTTTAGACCAAAAGGCATGACGTTGCAACAATATGCTCCCCAAGGATAGGTAAAAGTTGTTTTGTGCTGATCTTCTAGGGTGATCCAGATTTGATTGTAGCCCGAGAAACCATCCATAAGGGACAACATCTCATACCTTGTTGTGAGATCAACAATGATGTCTATGTTCGGCAATGGAGAATCATCTCTAGGACATGACTTGTTTAAATCATAGAAATCTATACAAACTCAGATCTATCAATTTGGCTTGTTGATGGGTACAAGGTTGGAAATCTAGTCAACATAATCAATGAATCTTATAAATCTGACATCCAATACTTCTTAATCTCATCCTTCACGAGTAATGCAATCTGTGGATGCATCTTTCACAATTTCTCTTTGATTGGTTTGATACCTAGAATTAAAGGAAGATGGTGCAATACTAATTCTAGATCCAGACCTAGTATGTCGGCATATGACCATGCAAAGTTAACCTTTCTTTCTGAGAAGAATTGTTGGAATTCAAGTTTCTCTTCTTTTTTAATGATGCGGCAAGGAGAACCATTTTGGGGTCCTCTGGTGTAGCAATGTTAACTTCTATGGTGTATTCAATAAGCATTGTTGATTTTTCGTGTGTCATGGGAAGAAAGTCCAATCCTCCATCCTTAGGCACCTCAGGGAGGTTTTCACCTTTGGATCTATGTCCTTTATTTTTACTATTGAATTGTCAGAAGGCGCCTTGCAGTTTTCACCTAAAGACATGTCTTTTTTTGTTTTATTTCTTATATTTTTGTGACTAGAGGATTGCAAAGTCTCCCCAAAGTATGTCATACAATCTAGATCAATAGAAAATCCTACCTTGTGATCACCACTTGGTATGCCCTCACAGAGTCCCATGAATTCTGCAATGGCCTCATCATTCTGAAAGATGTCCATAACAGGAGGGCCTTGTTGATCCCAGTCAATGAGTTGTAGGTAGACAAGGGAGATACCATCATTAATATTGATAAGTGGTGGGGAAGATGTGGAAAGCATACAAATGGAAGCTTCAAGTGTGAATACAAATTTTTTTTCCTCAATTTTGTAGTCAGATTTGATCCAAGGACCATCTTCAGACTCAAATGAGTTATATTCATGGTCATAGTATGGGATAAAAGGATCAAAATCACAATCAATGGATGGTAGTTCAGAGGCATGGATAGTAGACTCAAGCATGTCAGGCTCATGGGTGGGTTCAAGAATGGAGCAGGACAAGTCAGGTGTTGCCTACGAGGATTGAGATTTATTCACATTTGGGTCCCATGAAATGCTTACCCATTCTTTATGCTTAGAATGGCTATCCAAAGGATCAGTATTATACATTTTTCTAAATATTTCCTCAAAATGGGGTTGGTCGGGTTATAGGAATAGTTCATCAATGTCATAGTCACTCAGAGTTTTATCAGATCACCATTCCTATTCATGAGAGTCAGTTTTGGTATGGGAGTCTTTGCCCGTCTCGACACTTTTAGGATTTGTTATGTCCTCACATGAAAGTACATTAGTACATCGATCGTTAGTTCAGAGTTGCTCGAACCCTAGCCCTAGATACTTTGGTCTCTTATAAGGAATGATAGGTTCTCTCCTTTTGGTACTATCCTGTCGAAGGCCACTAGTTCCATCAAAACCATGTGCTTTGCATATATCGTATCCTTTGCCATAGATATGTACTGGTAGTGGGGGTGATTCTGTTGGGTCCTTGTAGATCCAAGCAGATAAGTTTGAAATGTCCTCATCATTCATGTCTCCCCATAGCGTGAAGACTATCTTTGGAGGAATCTTGAAAGTCTTCTTAGGCTCTATTGTGAAACAAGGTTGACCATAGACTTTAGGTGGCTTGGGTATTGTTGTGATACAATAAGTTTTATTCAATTTGAATTCTTTGTGTAGCCAACGTCCTAGATCTTAAAGTCAGTACTTGGTATGGTCACTGAGGATGATGATGTGGTGGAAGTCGACGGAGTGGATATGGATGACTTGGTGAGTGTGGATGGATCAATGTATTTAGATGAAATGGATGTTGAATCCTCTTGACTTATAGGCACTTGGTGCTCGAAAGTAGCTCTCAAATTTGTGCAATATTGAAAAGGATCAGGATCTCTTGGTATAGTGATTTCAGTGCCATCGAAGGGGAGCTTCAGACATTGGTGGTAGGTGGAGGGGATGGCCTTTAAGGCATGAATCCATGGATGACCAAGCAATACATTGTAAGGTAGATCATGATCCAAAACTTGACATGTTGTATCTATAATAACTATTTCCACATGGATTGGAAGTATGATGATGCCTTTAGAAGAGCATTCTTCATAATCACATGCTCTTATCACAATAATCTTTGTAGCATCTAAACAAGCATTAGAGAAGCCAAGAGCTTTGACCAATTTTAGAGAGCAAATGTTCAATCCTGCTCTGCCATCTACTAGGATTCGTCTAACCTTATGTTTATAGATGAAAACCTAGATATGAAGGGCATCGTTGTGAGATGGTTTGGGTGAGGCATAGTCAAGGTCTGAAAAGGTAATGTGATGAGGGAAAGTCAAATGTTTGACCATGGTTTCAAAATGGTTGACATCAATATCAGTTGGGACAAAAGACTCTTGTAAGACCTTATCCAATATAGCCTTATGCACAGGCGAAATGCGGAGCAAATCAAGGATTGATATTTGGGCGAGCGTTTTATTCAATTGCTCAATAAGGTTGAATTATGGATTGGGTTTTTCCTACTTGATAGATGGGCCAAGTATGGTAATCTTGGGCTAATGAGTAGACAGGCTTGGGGTGGTGACCTTACCTTTACATGTGGTGACATTGCATTCCAGGGTCTTCTTAATAGTAATGGTATTGACACATTTGTCTTCATCAGCAGCCCAAAGTTTATTGATGATAGGATCACCTAAATAGTTGAAAGCGGAATAGGCATAATTGGCTTGATTGTTATTATTCTTTGTGCCTAATGATGAGGGGTTACCAGAACCATGATCCTGCAGTGGGTTCTTATAAATTTTTTGGTCTAAATTAGACGCAAATGGTTGACCACCAAGCTCAATAGTGTGGTTTTCAATAAGATCATGTACAAGGTTTCTTAATTGACGACAAGAGGAATTTTTATGCCCTTTGACACAGTGGTAATCACATAATGCATTATCATCCCACCATGATGGCTTAAACTGACCAGGGTCATATGGTTTAGGGTCTTCCAATGTGATGACACCATTTTGAATAAGTTTCATAAGGACCCCTTCAATTGGTTCACCCAAGGGGGTGTATGTTCATTTTTGAAATTGTCATGGTTGACAAGATTTCCTTTGATTGAATTGAGCAGGATTGCTTTGAATGGTATTAGTAGTTGGTGTTGGTGTAGTGAGAGGTGTAGTTTGAGTTTCAACTCCTTTAAGAGTGAGCATAGGACCTGTTGCATTGACTGTTTTTGCGTCGACCACTCCATCATTGGTGATGTGTTTATTTTTAACCCAGTATTTGTTTTTGTCATTGGAAGCACCTAGGTTGTTGTTTGTGGTAGTGTTAATGGTTTTTCCACCGTACTTGAGCTCACCTTTGGCAATTAAGGCTTTTTCAAGCTAGACTCCTTTTTCAACAAGGTCAAGAAAGGTGGTACAAAAATAGGCTTGAAGGCCATATCTTAGTGGTCCAAGGAGATTTTGTACAAACATGGTGACCTTTTCCTTTTCGGGTATCTCCACAAGACATTGGCTTGCTAGGGTTCTCCATTTTTGGAAGAATGGGATAAATGTCTCACTGGTGTCCTCTTGAGTGAGTTTGCATAAGGATACAATGTCAATGTCTGTATCAATGTTAAATAGGCATAATTTTCAACAAACCTGTTGGCCAATTCTTCCCATGATTTTATTCGTTTAGGCAATTATGTGAACCACTCCAGTGCATGACCTGTGAGAATTCTAGAGAATATTCTCATTAGGTAAGTGTGTTGATAGGCAATGTCCATGCAATTGGATGTGAATTCTCTGATGTGTTTGATGGGATTAGTTTTCCTTTGTATTTAGGGAATTGTGGCACCACATATCTTGGAGGGAATGGTGGCATGTACAAGGTTGTGTCAAACAGATACGAACATAAGTCATATGTCATGTAAGACTTTTTGTTGGCCATTTGCAAAGTTTCCACTTGTGTTTGCAGAGCAACAAGTTTGAGTGTGAGTGCCTCCACAATAGGATTATTTGTAGCATCACATAGGCTAGTGAGAGGTATGGATTGATTTTCCACTTGTTCTGATGATGTTTTTTGATTTGGAATGTGTTGTTGATGAATGAAATAGGTGTTTTGATTTGGCGTTTGTTGGAAATGAATGTTTTGATTAGAGATTAGTTGATGTGTATGGACTTGAGATGCATATGTGGGAATGTGGGTTCTACCCGTGTTAGATTGAATTTGTGGAATTTGTTGTTCTTGAACATATTGGTGACCAAATGGAGTCATATGTTGGGTGATTTGTCCAAATTGATAGGTGTGACCATGTAAAATGTTGGTATTTTTTTCTTAAGGGAACGTTGGTGTTGATTTGTGATGAATTAGGGACATTGGATTGAGATACTTGAATGACAACTCTTTGTTTGTTCTTCCCAAAGTGGTTTGCTGAGTTTCTTGCCATTGTATTAGTAGAGGAACCTAATAAAAGGTTTGATGATGTCCCCATAGAGCTAGATGAAGCTCCAAAGAGGTTTGATGTGTTGGTTCCCATTGTATTCGATGAAGTCCCAAATGTTGATCCAATAGTTTGAGGAAACTGTGGATGTTTGTTGAGGGATTGACTATGATGTGGTGTTTTTTAGGGTTGATTTTCCCCTAATAGACGTTGTGTTAACCACATTGGATGTATTGGTTGTAGTTTGGGTGGTGGTAGCACCAATAGAGGTAGCATTAATGGTGTTGTTGACACTTTGTATTGTAGCTCCCATGGAGGTGTTGTTTGCATCATGTGATAGGTTTGTTTGATTGGGAGGATCGAGAGATGCTACTCTTATGGTGTTAATGTAAAATCCTTTTGGTAACCTAGTCCCTTGGTCAAGGAGCATGGCTAGGTATCTATCTGAATCTTGCAAGACTAACTCTTCCACAAAGGAGGCTACTTCAGGATTTTGTGTAGCAGCATGTATATCTTCCTGAAATATTTGCCCATTTTGGTCTCTAGTAAGATGCTTTAGGAGTTTGTGTTTACATTTTTAACACCATTGAAGGCTCTGAAAGTAGTAATAATTAATTTCTTTGCATTTTATATTGACTGTCCTCAAGGAAACACAGAATTTACACTAGTTTGAGGGTTTTTCATGGATGAATGATCCATTTCATGGGAAATGTGACTGAGACCAATGAAATGGATCATTATTAACTTGTATCATACCAATATAACAATCTAAAAGTGTAGGAAAGAGGAATCATATGGTGTACACCAAGTTTTGACAGTGCAAGGTGCATGAGGATGTGGGTTGAAGTATAGCAGTAGAGGATCTGCCTTAACAAGTGATATATTTTTGAGTTGTAATAGTTGAGACATGTTGAATTAATGGTGAAAAGTCTAAAATTAGGATCTAGAAGTGTTTGGAAAGCCTAGAACCAAGAAGCCCTAGTTTTGAGGCAATTTAAGGAGGGTTTTGTGTTTGAGCATGTTAGGGGTATCATAGAAGACTAAAAGTCTAAAAATCCTTGGTTTGGGGATGTTTTAAGAGACTGTTGAAAGTTTCATGGTCAAAGGTTGAGTTTAGAGAGGGGTTGCTTTGGAAAAGAGGTCTAATTAGGCCTAGTTTTTTAGGAGACAGCAGATTTTGGAAGGGTTTGTCTGAAACAAGTGATATCAGGAACCTAGTATGTTGTGTAGGATCATAAACCTCATCTCATTCAGCCATTAGATTGGAGGTACCTTTGGTAAGTTTGAGAGAAAAGTCAAAAATCCTTCGCTAGAGGCCTAATAGGGCTAGAAGGCTACTTAAGGTGGAAAAGTGGATTTTATTCAAGACAGAGGTTTGGGCTTTTGGAAACCTTTAAGACAAGTGTAATTGTGCCCCTTAAGATCATTCCTAGGGTTTTGATCCATAGGAGAAGGAATTGTGTCATAAGTGAGCCATTTAGGCATTGTTTCCACAGAGGGGTGTCTAGAAGAGAGTGCACAACTTTCAGTTTAGCCTAAGTTAGAAACAAAACAAGACAAAGCCACAAAATGGAACTTTATACCTTGCGTTGAGTCGATTCTTTGGTTGGCCCTTCGATCTTTGACGTGTATGCTCCTTGGATGGCAAGATGCAAGCTAGATGAGGATGTGAAGATGGATGCAAGTGGATGAAAATGTGAAAATGGCTAAGTAGAGGTTGAGAAACAAAAGCTGCAAGAGTTTGGCTAGCACAAATGATCTCCCCAAAATGAGAGAAAAGAGGGGGTATTTATAGGATTTTTGGAAAATCCTAGGGGAAATGGACGGTCAAGATTGATCCACCAAATATCAAGATGTAGGGCTAAGGTGAGTTGAGAACTCACAAGCCCTCACATCTTGACATGTGGCATGTGAGATAGCCCTAAAAGGTGAAGTGGACATGAGGTGGAAAGGACATGACATGGAGAGGGGTACAAAGTACCTTGGGATTGGACAAGATCTCATAAAGGAGGTCCTTGTCCCCATGTGGGTGAGAGGACAAGTGGGGAATTAAAAATTCCTCAAATATCCTTATGGGGATGAGAGAAAGAATAAAGAATGAATAGAGGACATGTGGGGAGAAGTGAAGGAATTAAAAATTCCTTTTAGGTGCCTTGGGGGATTAAAAGGTGAATTAAAAATTCACATGGGGAAGGGGGATGCCTTGTCCAAAAGGAGAAAGCCTTTAATAAGGTTGACTCAAGGACATGTGCCATAAATAGGATGAGGATTAGGTTAGGCTAATCAAATGATTAAGGTTGTGCAAGTCCCCAGTTAGATAGGCTAATGACTGATTAGAGGCAAGTGGGAAATTATGGAGGATGTGACCTTAATGATGATTAAGGGTGTGCACATGCTAACCCTGGTTAATTAGAAGAAGATGAAGTATTTAAAATGGATTAAGGACCAACTTGCAAAAGTTGGAGGATGTGACCATGAGAGAGAAAAGATGAATTAAAAATGAATTTTAATTCAAAAGGGGAATATGACTAAATTAAATAAAAGGGCATATTTATTTAATTTAGAGGAGGAAGAGGGGCAAAGTATTAAATTGAATACTTTAGGACCTTTGTGCAAGATGCAGGGTATTAATTAAACACCTGGTTTAATTAATATTGACAAAGGGGATGAGCAACCGGATGAACAGGGAGACGCGTTTGATCATATGGAAGTGATCAAAATTAGACGTCTACATTTTGCCCCTCTTCGAAAGACTATTAGAATAATAGGGTTTCGAAGAAAAACAGGATGCAGATGACTCTATAGAGAAAGAGACCAGAAAAAGAGATGCCCCAGCATGGGGGAACGCGTGTGAGCTGCCCCGAACGGAGAGAGTGCGGAGAGGATGCCCCAGTCAAGGAAAGGTAGGGTTAGAGCGACGGGTTAGGAGGGAATGGTAGGGTATGCCCCCTCGAGAAGGGGGACGGGGGAGGAAAAAGGAGCCCCGGTCAACTTCTCGAAAGTATAGAGTGGTACGTGTTGTTGGAAAGAGCACGGAAAAACGAGAAGAACGGAACTTGAACAAAGCCAATCGGATATACGGTGTGCAAATGGCGGCCCCGGGAAGAAAGAGCTTGGATGAATTAATCGGCGGGATTTTTTGGTTAAAAAAAGAAAAAAAATGACCATGAGGTGAAAAAGTGAAAAGGGGATAAAA
>VDFB02050594.1:24672-49232 GCA_007258455.2 Sequoia sempervirens | reverse complement strand
TTCAGTTTGGCTGCCAAAATGTCTCCTACTGTTATATTCGTTGATGAGGTTAGTTGTTTTACCTGTGGTAATATACTAATATATAGTGAGACTACTACTATTAGACAATAGTCATTGCGATCATAAATTGCATGCTATATGGTCTCTATTTGTCAGGTGGACAGTATGCTGGGACAGAGGACTAGAGTTGGAGAGCATGAGGCCATGAGAAAAATAAAGAACGAGTTCATGTCCCATTGGGATGGATTGCTGTCTAAAAATGGAGAGCATGTTCTTGTTTTGGCTGCAACAAACAGACCATTTGACCTGGATGAAGCAATTATCAGACGATTTGAGAGAAGGTAATTGGAATTGTTAGTTGCTTTTCATTCTCCATTTTTACATTTGATCACAACTAACTCTATTGGTTGATCTGGGTTTCCTACCTTTTACTAGGATAATGGTAGGCCTACCTAATGCTGAGAATAGAGAGAAAATTCTCAGGACAATCCTTGCAAAAGAAAGTATTGAAGAAGGCTTTGATTTCAAGCATCTTGCAACCATAACTGAAGGGTTTACTGGTAGTGACTTGAAGGTAGGCTAGCATTATGATCTCTTTAGTTCATGCTGCCACTGAGGCACTAGTCCAATAAATTGTATTCGACTGAGTATTGATTTTTAAATTGATGGTATGTAGATTCTATGCACAACAGCAGCTTTTCGGCCTGTTAGAGAGCTATTGAAGAAAGAACAAGAAAAAGAAAAGGTCTGCAATTCAATTTATTTTTTTAACACCATGCTAAGCTGATTTGTTTAGCGAGAGTGTGCTTCAATATTGTGGGATTGCCTGGTTGCAAATCTATATAGAACCACAAATTGTTTAAGCATAGGAATGACTGCTAGCATGCTTTATATCATCGAGTAGACTCCTCAATTACTTGGCAGGTAACTGACAATATTTTAAAAAAATGGTGCCAATGTTCTTCCCAGGCCAAGAAAAAAGCAGAAGAAACCAGTTCACAGTCCCTTAATAAAGTTGATGATGCATCGGCAACTAATGACACACAGAAAAAGGAAGAAGAAAAAGAAGAGGCTAGCAAAGGTTTTGTCCTCAGGCCTCTGACTATGGAAGACATGAGAGAGGCTAAGGAACAGGTTGGTTGAATTCCACATCCAATTCTTGCTCATTCCAATGCTGACCAATTCATGTTATGTCCACCTTGAAAAATCTTATCTCTATGTTACATTTACTGTTTCAAGCAGTATTCTCTTTATGCCTTCTCTAGCTTGTAGCTGTTATCAATGTGATGTCTGTAGTTTACAAGTTCACTATAAGTAGCATTGTTGTTTGAATATAGTTTCTGGATTTGATTGTGTTAATGTTTTTTTCTCATCAACGTTTTGAATCACACTACGTGATTCATCATCAGGATGAAAGAACATTGAAAGATAAGAATGAAATTTGTTACACTTAATTCTCTTCCTTATCTGATTAAAATTTGTTCATGCCGGAACAGGTGTCTGCAAGCTTTGCATCAGAAGGTGCTGGAATGAGTGAATTGCTGCAATGGAATGACTTGTATGGGGAGGGCGGCTTCAGAAAAAGGCAACCTCTATCCTACTTTATGTAGTGTACTCTGGTCATGCCAAACCATTAATTGGGTTAATGTTTCTGGCCATTGTGGATTTGGAAATTCTTTTAGCAGGGACCATGATGCCAAAATTGTACCCTTGCATACCCCTCAAGGAATTGAATACATAAGTATGGTTTCAACTTTCAAGTATCCCGTTCTTTCTAAGCCAGGAGCACAGAGAGTCCCCTGTCATTTGCTTTTATGGTGCGACTCATGTTCTCACTTTTCAGTAGTTTGGTGTGGTGAATATTCCCAGACAGAGATTGTCAGCTGCTCAGTTGTTCTGCAGGCCTTCATGTTTATCGGTCTTGTGTGAAATCTGATCCGATTTGGTTTGGTTTGGATGAACATTACTTGTTTTTGTCCCATTTGCTAGAGCAATAATTTTGCTTTTGGCTCCACGTACATATGTGCTTTGATACACAATGCAATAAAAATGAGGTTTGGAATATCTGATCATATTGGATCTTTCATTTTAAGAATTATCAAATATAAAAGGATTTCATTCCCTTCCAATAAAGGAAAGCTTAACAGGTAAATATATACAATATAATTATTCCTAACTTTCACAAACAATTTTTTTAATAACTATTAACTAAATAATTCTATTATAAGCATTCAATAGAAAGTAATTATACCATTACATACACAAAACATGTTACAATTATCAAGAAAATAAGTTAAAGTATATATTTTAATATATTATATCAAAATTATATTTACTAAATTGATTATACATAACTGTATTGTTTGTTAGTTTTTATAATAAATTATTATATTAATTGTAAATAAAATTTCATCACATTAATGTTATATGAATAAATGATATTAAAATACATATTCTAAATTAATAGAAATATTAATAAAGTGTGTAAAATAAATGAAACATATAAGTATTAATTTAAATGTATTTTTAATAATATAATATTAATAATTATATTATTTATTATAATAAATAAAATAATGTTGAATTATATTTATGATTTTTAGTAATGGTAAAATAAATAGTTATTTTATTATTATTATTTTGTTTAATATTGTTACAAATTTGTTTGTTTATATAAATTTATTATAAACATGTTTGAATAATTGAGTAAGATTGAGTTGGCATATATTATCTTAACAATACTTTATCCTCAAAGTTTTTATATGAACATATGTTGGATTGAAATTGAAACATTCTATACAACAATCTTTGAAAATTTGAAATTTGGCTTATAAATAATTGTTTCCACCAAATCACATAGTTTATTGTACATTTTTCTTTTGACTAAAGTTATCTACATTTAGACCTTATGTACCATATTCTTATGGCAACTAGCTTTGATAGGAACTAGTTCAATTATCATAACAAAAGATAGGTTGCCGACTAGCTCACAATAGCTTGACTATTTATTGGTGGGTTCATTGTGTCCATTTATGAAATATTTGAGGGAAGGTTTTGCATTGTGAATATGTGATGTGATTTTTTGCTTAGATCAAACAAAAAAATGATTAAAGGAAATGTTGAGTAATTTGCATTTTGCATTTTATCATGAATTGTTGATCTATTATCATTTTTTCTCTTATGTCCATTTAATTGTTTTGTGGTGGGCCATGTCTTGGCAAATATTAATAGACTTGTTTTAAGATTTTTCAAGCCTACAAGGGGCTCAATGTGTAATAAGGGTGAAACTAGAAGAAGGTATTGAAAATAGTTGGTTAATGGTGGATTTTTAGTGATAACAATTCAAACAATGGGGTTGAACTTGTATACTAAAGGATAAAGGCTAGCAATCTAATTGATGGACAATTGTAGTTCTCACTTCTTATAGCATATGGAAAGATAGAAATATTGCTTTATTTGTAGGTTTTGTTAGATGAATGACTATAATTAGAAATATTGCTTTATTTTTAGGTTTTTTTGTATGGATGATTATAATTGAGAAATATACTAGAAAATAGAGAAAGCACTCTAAGACCATCAACATAGAATGTTCCCAAATTAAATAAATGGTGTACAACTATATATCTATTTGGAAGAAATTTTCAAACAATCCAAATGTTTAGTCTAACAAGAAGATCAATAGGTGTGATATTATTCAAATCCTATTGTAAAATATACATTGTGTCTCTAAAGGAGCCCTTTGATCTAGCCCTATTCAAAATTGACAAGGGAAATTGTCATGAAGTGACAAGCATACATATTTGACAATCACAAGTAGTGGAACTTGGCCTAGGTGGGACCAAGTTAGTGGGCTCCTCTAGAGCCTCAAAAGGTAGGATTTATATTAGGATTTGAATAAGATCATACTCATACAAATGGCTTCCAATGCTTGGATAATTTATTCCAAATAGATATAGTTGTGTACCATTTATCTATTTTGAAAGCATGTTAAGTTGATGACCTCAAAGTACTCTTTATTTTCTAGTATTGGTTGAGTAGAAGTTGCATTGTATCACCTTGAGATTGATTTAAGGTTTATGTATCTATGGAAATATATCCAAGGTAAAAGTTTGTATTCAAGTTGGTGGACAAACACTCAACAAAAAAGTAGGCTCATATAGAAGGAAGGTGTTCAACATGTTGACCAAATAACTAGTGGAGAAAGATTTCATTCCATTCCCTTCCAATAAAGGAAGACTTAACTTTGAATTTCATGTGGTAAATACCACCATCTCAATAAAGGAAGACTTAATTCCAATTCTTCCAATCATGGACCACCTCAACAAAGGAATGTCTAACTCTAGTCACTTTAATCTCCACCTTAATAAAGATGGATGCAACTCCATCCATCATGTGGCAACATTGCATAATTATTATTGAATATACTTTAGCAATCTTAATTGCATTCAAGTTTTATGAAATAAAAATAAGAGATGCATTGCATCTTGTTCTTGTTAGATAGTTTGTGTATTGATTGAAAATATAGAGTGTGAAATTGAATTTTTTTTGTACCATCTAATTTTATTTATGAATTTATTTTTAATGTTATAATAAGCTAATTTAGAAGTGTGAAGTTGACCTAGTCTCCACAATAATTAATCCAAAGTGTTGCATCCATAAAAATCACAAACACATTGTAGTATGCTATAAATTATAGTCATTTGTGACTTTCACAAATTATGAATTATATTCTTTGAAGAAATACATAAGTGGTTGTATTTCAAACATCATGTTGGTGCTAAATATTGAGTTCCCAAATCCCTAAAGTTGGTTCATTCTTTGAGTTCCAAGGGTATCAAATCTAGAGCAATGAACTTATAGCTTATGATCAAGTAGGACAATAATGGACCAATTTTTTAAGAGTGTGCAGTATCTCCTTTGATTCAAGATCAACTATACCCAAGAGGGATTTCCTAGAGGTATCCTTAATAGGATTAATCACAACTCAAGATGAAAAATATGGAATTGCTACAATAGTACCCAATATACACTTGGTCCTAAAGAATGACACTAGATCAAAGACTAAAAATTATCATATAAGACCTAGATTATTAAGTTGATAAGCACATAATTGTAGAACTACAAGCTGTGGGTATATAGAACATGATCCCTAAACATAAAAATAGTTATAGATTTATATAGATGCTTCCCTAATTGAATCACTGAATCATGAAATACATGCAAACTACTTCCTACTTGTAAACTATGTACAAGTGAATTATTTCAATTTGAGTGCATGGTGGATCATTACTTCCAAGACCAGTGCCCATACCTCGCTAGTAGGGGTTTGGGGGTGAAGCCCCAAAAGGAAATTCTTTTGGATAAGAAAAAAGATAGAATTTGGAAAACTTATGAAGGAAACTGAACAAAAGCATAACTCTATGAAACAAAGGCATTGCAAGACTAAATAGAGGTATTTTGACAGAAGAAAAGCATTCAAACATAGAAAAAAGAAAAAATATACCTATGCAAAAGCATAGATTTGTGAAGAAAAAGTGTAACAAGTCAAAATAGAGGAATGAAAATTTGGAATGTAGAGGTGCAACTTTGTAAAATGCATGTGTTGAAAGTTGAAACACAAGTGTAGAAATGTGGAACGAAGGCACAAGTATAAATGAATGTGTGGAAAGTTATAATAGAGGCACAATTTTGTATAAACCCTAGATCTAAGGGAAAAGATAATAACTAATCCTATTTCTTGCAAAATAGAATATTAGGAAAAATCTAAAACATGCACAGAAGACAGATTGACAAAACCTACAATAGAATATTAGAAAAATGTATAAATCAATAGAAAACAAAAAGGTTTAGTGTTAAAGAATGTCAAGATTAGAGATCTCAAAACAAACTTTTACAAGTGAACAAAATAAGCACAATAGTATGTATATTAGTATAATATGAAGGTGTGTTTAAGTACAATGATCAAGACTTGCATATATAGGCAAGGATGAGGAGGTAGGAAGGTAGGACTAAACTATTGCTTAACCCTCCAATGATGGGACATGTGACCTCACTTGGGAGTAAGTGCAGGAAGATGGGGGGCCAAAAAGGGGTCTTAAGTGGCCACTTTTTTTTTCTGAAATCAAGAAATACTAACCTTGGATGAGAAATTGAGGATAGTTACACTCAAAAAAATTAGATGCAACAAAAAAAAGGATCATAGTGCTCCAAGTCTACTTTAAAAACTACTATTTTTTTAAAAAACAATATCTAGATTAAGGGGTTCAAAAAAGGGAGCCATAGAAATTGAGATTGTTTGTTGCATTGGTAGAAACCTGTGTTCTGGTGGCGGGCACGGAACTTTGGTGAAATTAGCTAACATCATGTAGTTTATGCCATATTTTAAAATTAATTTTTTAATGAATATATGATGTTTTTACCTAATTTTCAAAGGAAATTGGACACATCCCTAAAATAGAAAAATTAGTTTGTGAAAAGCACTCTATAATTTTTTTTAAAAATTAATCAAAATCATTTTTTTAATGCGTGGAAAGCGGATTGGTTTATAAAAGAAATGTAATTTATTTTAATTTCAATGAAGCCCCGACATTAAAAATAAAGTTAATTTTAAACTGGTTTTGACAAAAAAAAAAACACACAAACAAAAGAAAGTAAAGATGAAAGCCTTAACATAGTCAAAATGTGAAATAACTTACATCGTTAAATAGCTAAGAGAGAACCTAACATTACCTAGGTGTTCAATTTACTCAACCTTGAAACACGTGCAAACCTGATAGTTGCCACAAATGAGATTATGTGAAATTTTGTAGAATATGCAAAAACAAGTCTTTAGACATTGAGAAGGAACTCCAAGCCTTTGGGTTGGAAATCCAAAGCAAATACAAGCCTAAGGCTTGGGGATTCCCAAAGCAAGACATAACACGAGCACGTTATAATGCACTCGCTTTATGTCTTTCCTTGTATTTTGCTTCTTTTTGCTTAATGTTTCCCAAAGCGAGACATAACGCGAGCGTGTTATAATGCACTCATGTTATGTCACTTGAAATTGTTTTTGTACAAGTTTGTTAAATTTATGTTTGATGTATGTATATATATATATATTAATGTATGTATGTATGTGTGTGTGCTTAAATGTATATGCATGTATGTATGTATGCCTATATGTATGTATGTATGTATGTATGTATGTATGTATGTATGTATGTATGTATGTATTTATGCTTGTATGTATGTATGTATGTATGTGTGTGTGTATGTACCTATGTATGTATGAATTGTATGCTTGGATGTACATGTATGTATGCATGCATGCTTGTATGTATGTATGTATGTATGTATGTATGTATGTACATGTATGTACGTATGTATGTATGCATGCATGTATGTACATGTATGTACGTATGTATGTATGCATGCATGCATGTATGTATGTATGTATGTATGTATGTATGCTTCTATGTATGTACATGTAATGGTTTTGGGTTTAGGGTATATAAGGGTGAGGGTATAAGGTATAGGGATGAGGGTTGAGATTGTAGGGTTTATGGATAGGGTTTAGAGTTGAGGGTTAAAGGATGGGGTTTAGGGTTGAGGCTTAAGGGATTAGGGTTTAAGGGTTGAGGGTTTAAGGGTTAAGGGTTTAGGTTTTAAGGGTTGAGGGTTTAAGGGATAAGGGTTTGAGCATTAAGGGTTTAAGGTTTGGGGGTTAAGAGATTAGGGTTTAAGGTATAGTGTTGAGGGATTAGGGTTGAGGATTTAATGTATAGGATAGAGGGGTGAGGGTTGAGGGTTGAAGGTTTAAGCGTTGAGGGTTGAGGGATTAGGGTCAAGGGTTTAGGATATGGATTAGGGTTTAAGGGTTGAGGGTTTAGGGATAGGAATTATGGTTTAGGGTTGAGGGATCAGGGTTGAGGGTTGAGGATTTAAGGGTTGAGGATTTAAGGGATTAGGGTTTAAGGTTTGAGGGTTTAAGGGATTAAGGATAAAGGGTTGAGGGTTTAAGAGTTGAGGGATTATGCTTTGAGGGTATAGGGTTAAGGGTTGAGGGTTTAGGATTAAGGGTATAATGTATAGGGTAGAGGGTTTAAGGGTTGAGGGTTGATTGATTAATGGTTTATGGTATAGGTTCGACGTATTAGGGTTGAGGGTTTAATGTATAGGGTAGAGGGTTTAGGGTTTAAGGGTTGAGGGGTTGGGGGTTTAGGGATGGGATTAGGGTTGAGGGGTTGAGTGATTAGGCTTGAAGGGTATGGGGTTTAGTGATTAGGGTTTAAGGTATAGGGTTGAGGGTTGAGGGTTTAAGGGTTGAGGGATTAGGCTTTAAGGGTATAGGGTTGAGGGATAAGGATTGAAGGTTTAAGGGTTTAAGGTTTGAGGGTTTAGGGATAGGGATTAGGGTTCATGATTGAGGGATTAGGGTTGAGGTTTAAGGATTTAATGGTTGAGGGTTTAAGGGATTAGGGTTTAAGGGTTGAGGGTTTAAGGGATTAGGGATTAAGGGTTGAGGGTTTAAGGGTTTAGGGATTAGGCTTTAAGGGTATAGGGTTGAGGGTATAATATTTAGGGTAGAGAGTTTAAGAGTTGAGGATTGACAGATTAAGTGTTTAAGGGTTGAGGATTGATGGATTAATGGTTTAAGGTATAAGGTCAAGGGATTGGGGTTGAGTTTTTAACGGTTGAGGGATTAGGCTTGAAGGGTTGAGGGTTGAGGAATTATGGTTTAAGGGTTGAGGGTTGAGGGTTGATGGATTAAAGATTTAAGGGTTGAGGGTTGATGGATTAAGGGTTTAAGGTATAGAGTAGAGGGTTCAAGAGATTAGGGGTTAAGGGTTGAGGGATTAGGCTTGAAGGGTTGAGGGTTGAGGGATTAGGGTTTAAAGTATAGGTTGAGGGTTTAAGGGTTGATCACTTAAGGGTTGAGGGTTTAAGGGATTAGTTAGTAAGGGTTGAGCATTTAAGGCATTAGGGATTAAGGGTTGAAATATTAGGCTTTAAGGGTATAGGGTTGAGGTATAGGATTGAGGGATTAGACTTGAGGGTATAATGTATAAGGTAGAGGGTTTAAGGGTTGAGGATTGAGGGATTAAGGGTTGAGGGTTGATGGATTAAGGATTTAAGGTAGAGGATTGAAGGATTATGGTTGAGGGTTTAATATATAGGGTAGAGGGTTTAGGGTTTAAAGGTTGAGGGTTTAAGTGTTTAAGGGTTGAGGGTTGATGGATTAAGGGTTTAAGGGATTAGGGATTAAGGGTTGAGGGTTTAAGGGCTGAGGGACTGGGCTTGAAGGGTTAAGGACTAGGGGATTAGGGTTAAGGGTTGAGGGCATGTGGATTAAGGGTTGAGGGTTAATGGATTAAGGGTGTAAGGTATAGGGTAGAGGGTTTAAGGGATTAGGGATTCAGGATTGAGGGTTTATGGATTGAGAGATTAGGCTTGAAGGGTTGAGGGATTATGGTTTGAAGTAAAGGGTTGAGAATGAGGGTTGAGGGTTTAAGGGATTAGGTACTAATGGTTGAGGGTTTAAGGGATTAGGGATTAATGGTTGAGGGTTTAAGGGTTGATGGATTAGGCTTTAAGGGTATAGGATTAAGGGTATAGCATTTAGGGATTAGGGTTGAGGGTATAATGTATAGGGTAGAGGGTTTAAGGGTTGAGGGATTAAGGGTTGAAGGGTTGAGGTTTGATGGATTAAGGGTTTAAGGTATAGGGTTGAGGGATTAGGGTTGAGAGTTTAATGTATAGGGTAGAAGGTTTAGGGTTTAAGGGTTGAGGGTTGAGGGTTGATGGTTGATGGATTAAGGGTTTAAGGGATTGAGCATGGATTAAGGCTTTAAGGTATAGGGTAGAGTGTTTAAGGGATTAGGGATTAAGGGTTTAAGGGATGAGGGATTAGGCTTGAAGGGTTGAGGGTTGATGGATTAAGGGTTTAAGGTATAGTGTAGAGGGTTTAAGGGATTAGTGATTGAGGGTTGAGGGTTGAGGGATCAGGGTTTAAGGGTTGAGGGTTGATGGATTAAGGGTTTAAGGTATAGTGTAGAGGGTTTAAGGGATTAGTGATTGAGGGTTGAGGGTTTAAGGGTTGAGGGATTAGGCTTGAAGGGTTGAGGGTTGAGGGAGTAGGGTTTAATGTATATGGTTGAGGGTTGAGGATTTAATGGTTGAGGGTTTAAGGGATCGTGGATTAAGTGTTGATGGTTTAAGGGTTGAGGGATTAGGCTTTAAGGGTATATGGTTGAGGTTATAGGATTGAGGGTATAATGTATAGGGTAGAGGTTTAAAGGGTTGAGGGTTGAGGGATTAAGGGTTTAAGGGTTGAGGGTTGATGGATTAAGGGTTTAAGGTATAGGGTTGAGGGTTTAATGCATAGGGTTGAGGGTTTAGGGTTTCAAGGTTGAGGGTTTGAGTGTTTAAGGGTTGAGGGTTGATGGATTAAGGGTTTAAGGTATAGGGTTGAGGGATTATGATTAAGGGTTTAATCTATAGGGTAGAGGTTTTAGGGTTTCAGGGTTGAGGGTTTAAGTTTTTAAGGGTTGAGTGTTGATAGATTAAGGGGTTAAGGGTTGAGATTTGATGGATTAAGGGCTTAATTTATAGGGTAGAGGGTTTAAGGTTGTAGGCATCCAAATTTAATCACTTCCATATGATTAAAATTACGGCCTTTCCATCTATCGTATTAATTTATTAAATTAATATTACACCTTTTGTCTCATACCGATAAAGTATTTAATTTAATAATTAATACTTTGTCTTTTACCTTATTCCTCTCTAAATTAAATAAATACACTAATTTATTTAATTTAGTCATTCTTCCTCCTTTTGATTTAAAAAGCAATTTAAAATTCCTCACTTTCTCTCTCCTTGTCACATCCTCCATAACCCCACCCTAATCTGAATTAATTTAATTAATTCAGGGTTATGATGTGCATCCTCTTAATCAAAGATTAATGTCACATCCTCCTACATTTGCCACTTGCCTCTAATCTTACATTAATTAGCCTAATCCAATGTTTGCACAACCTTAACCAAATCATTAGCTAAATTTAGCACCACTTTTTGGTCAATTCTTCTATTTTTCCTTTTTGGATATTGACCCCCTTTCCCATGTGAATTTTTAATTCACATTTATTTATCCTAGGTTCCTCTCCTTTAAATGTGAATTTTTAATTCACATTCCATTCTTCCAAGGCTTCTAGAACCTTGGACTTGTCACAATCTCCACATGTGACCAAGTCCCACCTTTTTAGACCCACTTTTACCCTCTAGATCATCCTAAGAATGTGAATTTTTAATTCACATTTCGCCAACTTAACCACCTTTCCTTTTCCATGTAGATTTTTGAGAATTCTAAAATTCCTCAAATGTCCCTCACTCCACTTGGGGACAAAAGAAATCCCCTTTTTGAAATCTCCTCACTCCCCAAGGTGCATGTCTTTTTCCACCTCATGTACCCTCTCTGACACCTCATCTCCATCTCATCCCCTTGTCCCACTTCACCTCCACATCAAATGTGAGGCTTGTGGGTTCTCACCACCATAGCCCTTTTCATTTATTGGTACAATCTTGACCGTTGAATTCTCTAGAGAATTCAAATTCTCCTATAAATACCCCCTCCTCAAGGCATTTCCAACTTTGCATTTTGATAACTACATGCTGTCCATTTGAATCCTCAAGCCTTTTCAATCATTCAACCATCTTTGTTAATCATCTTGCATATAGAATCTTGCATCTTAGTCACTCAATCCATCATCTAAGGAGCACACAATTCATTCCAATCAAGGGCCAATCAAGGAGAAATCAACAGCAAGGAAGGTGATATTGTTTCTATTTTGTTTATCCATTTCCTTTCTTATTCTATCTCTCTTTTGGCTAATCTTGAGGTGTCCTTGGTATTTTGTCATTTCCATTTCTTAGCTATTTTGCACATTTAGAGTAGGATAGATATCAAGGTATACATTTTTGGCATGCCCGGTGGGACCCACACACGGGTCTTGCATTTAATGTTTCTTTCAGTTAAGAATTTTGCAGGAAAAGCTCACAGAACCGCGGCAGCGCCCTTCGCAGAACAGCGGCAGCGCCCTTCACAGACCCACGGCAGCGCCCCAAAACAGCACAGTTCGGAAGGTAAAATAGGCGTTTTGGCTTCATTTTTGTTCTAGTTTTTTACAGCTTTTACGTAATAACTCTCTAACATTGTGGTGGCAAGGATATTTCTATTTTTCGCTAACTTTTTGCAGCATATTGTGGCGAAATTTGACCAAAGATGAAAAAGAGGACAACTAACATTTGTTTGCAGGGTCATCTACATAATCAGATTTTCAAAAAATTATCTCTGCTGTTTTCAAACATAGTCTAATTAGGGGGATTAAACCTCACTGTTTGCTATGGTTGCTTATTTTTGTGTTACCCAAGGGGGCATTGATTTATTTTCACTTTCCCCTTGCACTTCGTGTGAGCCTGGGGAGTAGTTGGAAACAGTTAGTGTCTTTTAGTGGGACTTTGCTTGGGGATTTCATCACCCGAGGACGATTCAACCCGTGCCGTGGGAGAGGGGTATATAAAGGGGAGCGAAGTTAAACTTGCAGGTTAATTTCGTGGCGGGCGTCCGAAACTAAATTGATACCCTGATAGGCGTGAAGAGTTGTGCGATTATCTGGGGTTCCGACTCACGCTTGTGACGGACTGGTGTTCACGGTTGTGCCTCACATACCGAGAGTATATCGAGGACTCCCTAAAAGCCTTGTGCATCCTAGATTAAGACTTTGCCTTACCATACCCCTAATATTAATCATAGGATTATGCTTGCTTGAGGTGTTTTCTTGTGGAAATTCTGTCAAATTTTGATACTTTTGACTTGTTTCATCATTTTGTGTGCTTGCCATAGCCTTTACCATCAAAAACCAAGCTTTGTCCCCGCAGAAACGCGGTAGCGCCCTGCGCAGAAAAGCGGTAGCGCCCTGCGTAGAAGCGCGGCAGCGCCCTGCGCAGAAAAGCGGTAGCGCCCTGCCTAGAAAAGCGGCAACGCCCTGTGCAGAAAAGCGGTATCGCCTTGCGCAGAAACGCAGCAGCGCCCTGCGCAGAAAAGCGGCAACGCCCTGTGCAGAAACGCGGCAGCGCCCTACGTAGAAAAGCGGTAGCGCCCTGCGCAGAAACGCGGTAGCGCCCCTAATTTACTGTAGAAAGCTGTCTACGCCCCTGATTTTGCTGCCAACACCCTAATCTTTGCTGCAGAAAGGCAAATTTGCCCTCCTAAACACCCGAAATTCCTCCATTCGGACCCATTTAGTCTTTGAACCATTAGTTAACCATTCCCAACCATCACCTCATCATTCCAAACCTTTGCTTTGTCACTTTAAACCTTGAAAAACCCTCGTTTGGCTATTTTAAACTTCCATCTCCTTATTCCAACCTTTCGTTCAACTATCCTAAATCCCCATACGTTCTCCACAATTATCCTTAACCCCCCCATTCATTCTACTTCCTTCCTAAACCACCAATCATTTCTTGCCATTTGCATCTCCAAATACCACCCATAATCAAACCGTCCTACCCTTGTATTACAAAGTGGTTACCTAAATTGACCATAGCGCTTGAACTTGATTATTAGTCTTTAACTTCAAACCCAATCAATTCGCCTCCATCTTGAGGTGAATTTGGTGTTGCAAGTTATCATCCTCGACCCAATCGATCCATTCCTAGCTTAAGGTGGATTCGGTGCCATAATCATCCTATCAATCAATCAAAGCTCTAGGGTTACTAAAGGTAATCTCATGTGATCAACCTTGAGGTCTCTCTCTCACGCCTTCCAATCAAATCCAATCCAATCCAAACCCAATCCAATCTAATCCAATCCAATCCAATCAAATCCAATCAAACCCAATCCAATCCAATCTAAATCCAATCCAATTGATCGAAGTCCAATTAGATCCAACCCACACTCCATCACAATCAAATCATTTGACAAAGGCATTAACCTACTCATCTAGCATTTGCATGCCCGTTCAGACCCGTTCACAAGCAAAGAAAATGGCCGACCATCAAGCTCAGAATGCCCAACCAAACAACTCCCAAGATCCCAAAGACACAACCAATATCTTATCAGATCCTAACAAGGGTACCAACATCTCACATGACCCTCACAATGGTACTTCATCGCACTCCAACACAGAGAATCAGAATAACTCGCCGCATAGGGAAGAGAGTATGGTTAATCAACCTGAACTCACACTTGAGGAACATTTTAGTAATCCTGCCAATGTACAAATGACTGACCATTTGCTTGAGAAACATGGGGAAGAAATCCTGGCCCACCTAATTGAGAAGGGTGTTAAACCCCCCTCCAATGTTGACTTCTCCAAATATAGGGGCACCCCATCTAACGTACTCCAAGAGACCCAAAGTGCACCCGAAGGTTCATACTTCTCCAATGTTCCTCCAGTCGAGGGTTGGCATCAACCCGAATTTGGCAATGTCATTCTCTATCAAGTTAATTATCCCCCACACGCTTCCACCTCAGCCATAGGAGGACCTCAAGTGCCTGATCCCAATAACCCTTTTGCTTATGGCATGCCACAAAGCGTTCCACAACCTCCGCCATTAACATTAACAACACCTTCCCCTTCCAACCAACCTCCAGTCAACATTGGGGGCACCTCCTTTTCCACACCCCTCCCGCCTCCTTGGACCACCAATATACCACCTCAACAGGTTCCCCCACTTACTATCCCACCTCAAATACCACCACAAAGCACACCCCAGCTGAACATTCCGAGTGGTACCCAACAACCTCTTTCACAAAGTGTGCCCACACAACCTCCGCCGTCTCATCCGCAACAACCTATACCCAATACTTTGACCTCTTCACAACAACCATCCTACCAATCACAAGGCAATCAATCTCAACCACCTACCCAAACCATATCTCCCTTTCTTGCATCCCTTTTGCGTCCAAAGGTTCAATCACAACATAATATCCCACCTCAGTCCATACAACACTCGATGCCGCAACAACAACCTCCACAACACTACTACTATCACAACCAACAAAAACTTCCCCAACAACCGTTTTATGCAACCTCCCAACAATCACAACAATATCTTCAATACCAACAGGCCAACACGCAACGTCCCGTCCAAGTCCCTCAGCAACCTACCCCACACCTTCACCAAACAAATTCATATTATGCCCCACAACAACAACCCCCATATCAACAAAACCCCCTACATTACCATCAAGTCGTGTCATCATCCAATCATCCAAACCCACATTTCAACAATCTGACACCCTTTCAACAGGATCCCTCATCTTTCTATCATCTATATCCCCCCAACCCACCACCAGCTAGCTCGGACTTGTCAGAAATCAAAGCTGCCCTTAAGGACCTTCAAGCAGGGGGCACAAAACAATCATTCAAATTTGAAGATATATGCCCATATCGATTCGATCCATCCATCTCATTGATCCCATTCCCTAAACACTTCAAAATTCCAAAATTTGACAAATACAAGGGAGACATAGACCATAAGGCCCACTTGCAAGAGTTTTATGCACAGTGTCAAGAAGTCATGTACAGTGATAACTATCTCTTGCGCTTGTTCCCACGAAGCCTAGCAAGCCATGCCCTAGATTGGTTCATGACTCTTGAAAAGGGGTCTATAAAAACTTTTGCAGACTTATCAGAACAGTTTGTCTCCTACTTCTCCTTCAATCTGCGGAAGGATACTGACACCTTAGATCTCTTGAAAGAGAAATAACGGGATGGAGAAACCTTTACCAGCTACCTCCAACGGTGGCGTGCATTAGCCAGCCGAATGAAAAATCTTTTGAAAGAAAAAGACATGGTCACTCTTTTTGTGGAAAATTCTCATCCCGACATGGCCCACAATTTTAGACTACACTGTGTCACCACTTTCGTTGAGATAGTGGAAAAAGGACCTATCCTCGAACGCGCCCTTATTGCCAAAGGACACATCAAAATACACAGTCATGATAAAGAACGGTCATTTGGAGATAAATCACGATTTTGGAACAAAAACAAAAATGCAGTGAATGACGGAGTGACAGACACCAAACATGTCCAAGTGGCTAATGTATCCCAAGGGCAACAACAGTCTATACCCAACGCCATATCAGTACCGCAGGGGGCACCTCGTCCCCCTCAACAGTCAAACCAAAGAAATCAGGGGAACACCAAACGTCAATACGCCCAATTGGGTGAACCCTTAAGTGTCATTTTCAATAAATTGTTGCAAATCAATTACCCCATCACATACCCTGTCACCAAACCATTCGATGAGTCCAAACCCAAGCCGGCATGGTTTAAGGAAAACGAGTATTGTGACTTTCATAAAATCAAAGGACACTCCTTGAATAAGTGTCAGGGTTTAAAAAATTATGTCCAAGATCTCATTGATCGAGGAGATATCAAGGTTGACCCCAGTCAACCTTCGTCGTCCAATGCTCAACTGCAAATCTATCAAAACGCCTTCCCAAATCATAGTCAAGGTCCTAGCACCTCCACTAGTCATCCCCAAAACAACAGCACTAATAATGTGAATTACAAGAATGTGCCCTTCAATTATGAAGGCATTATTCATTACATTGAGCAGGTGGAACCCCGAGTATCCATGATACACGTTAAAGCCAAAGACCCTCAATGTGCTGTGACTACATGACGAGCCCGCATTACCATCCCTGCAGCCTCCACACCCATCCAACCCGCTCCTATAAACTCTCAATATAACATCCTTGATCACCTAAGGAAGACCCCCGCTCACATATCCATTTTGGATTTGCTTAAGTCTTCCCCGGTACATCAAGAGATCCTCAATAGAGCCTTGCAAGAGACCCATGTACCAAATGACATCGACCCCACACAATTCCAAGCATTGGTGGGACACTTGGCTTTGTCTCATCACCTTCACTTCAGCCAAGTTGATATGCCCAATATCGATGTTAATCACAACCATCCCCTACATATCGAAGTCATAGTTGCCCGCCATAAAATAAAAAGGGTCTTGGTAGATAATGGCTCTGCCCTCAATCTATGTACTTTGAAATTTATAAAATAGATAGGGTATTCTCAAGCGGACCTAAGCAACCAGATAATTACAATCAAAGCTTACGACAATGCAGGGAGAAATTCAGAAGGAATCATCAGTCTTCCTATCCAAGTGGGACCTATGCTCCAATATACTACCTGTCATGTCCTTGATCTGGACTTACCATATAATCTCCTCCTTGGCCGCCCATGGCTCCATGCTATGAAAGCCATCCCATCCATGTACCATCAGTGCCTCAAATTCCCAGTCAATGGACAGGAGGTCACCATCTATGCCGACCCCCAATCGTTTGAGTATTGTCGAGCTTTAGAAGCATCTTTTCCACATTTACATTATTGTCCAGGGGTCGAAATGGGGGCATCCCATCCATCATCAAATCTGTCATCCTCCAATCCATCATCCACTATAATCACCACTCCATCCTCCGCCACTAATCCTTCGATCACTAGAGTCCAGATCATTGACAAAGGGTGCGGTGAGTATGAGATGCATACGGCCCTCAATGTAGCCACTATGCCACCGTCACCACATGAATACGGTCAGCCTTCACATGCTATACAAAAGGAAGATAAGATCCTCACCTTCAGTGGTAAAAACATTCCTACTACCACCTTCAGATCTCCGAGTGTCAAGGTCGATGCACCAAAGGAAGACATCAGCCAATGGGTCTACCGAGAAGAGCCTGAACCAGAAACTCCTTTAAAGAAATATTTTCACGAAAAATACCCTTGGCCAGCAAAGTTTGTGGAAAAACATAACTACCAAGGTAGAGGCCTAGGTAAAGAGGAACAAGGACGATTGGAACCCGTTGATACACAACAGTTACCAAAGAAGGTAGGAATTGGATATGATAGCAAGCAGAAAAGCCCCGCAACGTCATCTAATACTTCCAATAGTATCACCGTGGACGATGGCTCATTGGAAGACATACCCGAGGAGGAATCCATCATACATGCATACGATGATGTCGATCACACTGATTTATCCTCCATGTTCGAATACCTATCTGTTTGCACCATCAGCCTATCCCTTCATCATCCTGAACTCATTGATTGGGACCTACGCAACACCACACCTGTCAGTATGCCTGCGGACACCTACGTCAACCTTATGGGATTGGGGGAGGATGAACACTCCAGTCGCAAAAATAAAAATCAGAGAAATAAAAAGAGGTAATCTAGTGAAAACCTCCCTGAGGCGCTTCCTGACCTAGAAAAAGTAAAAATAAAGGACGCATCTGATGGCGAAAACCTCGAAGAGGCGCTAGAAGATGGAGATGTTCATCTTCCCCTTATGGGAACTCAGCTATCTGCCAGATCATCTATCCTGATTGAAGAGACACAAGAAGTTAATTTGGGAACTGCTGAAAGTTTGAAGATCACATATGTAGCCAAGTCACTCTCCGAACAAGAGTATCCGATCTTTGCGCAGCTACTCCGAGAAGGCATCATCAATTTTGCCTAGTCATATTCAGACATGCCAGGCTTAGACCCTGCTTTAGTGGTTCACCACTTAGACATTCGCCCAAACGCCAAACCCGTCAAGCAAAAACTTCGTAAGATGCATCCGCAAGTTGCGTTGTTAGTAAAGAAAGAGTTGGAGAAGTTACTGGACGCGGGTTTTATCAGACCTATTGACTACTCCGAATGGATCTCTAACATAGTGTCGGTTGCTAAACCTAATGGTGACATTCGGGTCTGCACAGATTTTAGGGATCTCAACAAAGCCTGCCCAAAATATGATTTCCCTCTTCCTAATATTGACATGTTAGTTGATTTAATGGCAGGACATGAGATGTTGTCCCTCATGGATGGCTTCTCCGGTTACAACCAGATCCGAATTGCACCAGAAGACCAACACAAAACTGCCTTCACAACTCCTTGGGGCACCTTCTATTACAATGTTATGCCCTTCGGTCTCAAGAATGCGGGGGCAACGTATCAAAGAGCTATGACCATTATCTTCCATGACCTTATCCACATTATCATGGAAGACTATGTTGATGACCTATTAGGGAAATCTAGAATGCGAGCTGAGCATCCCACCATTTTGAAGAAGATATTTGAGCGACTAGAGCACTATAAGTTGTGGTTGAATCCAAAAAAGTGTGTCTTTAGCGTCACGTCAGGGAAATTGTTGGGTTTCATAGTCTCCCGCAGAGGTATTGAAGTTGATCCTGCCAAAGTAAAGGCTATTCTGGACATGCCGCCTCCACTTAATCTAAAGCAGTTAAGGAGCCTCCAGGGAAAAATGCAGTCCATCCGGCGGTTTATAGCCCAACTTGTAGATAAATGTCAGCCGTTTACCCATCTTTTGAAGAAAGATTTTGTCTTCCGATGGACTCCACAGTGTCAAATGGGTTTTGATAAAATCAAGGAATACTTAGCTCATCCACCAATTTTGATGTCGCCTATCCCAGGAAAACCCCTCCTGCTTTATATCTCTGCTACCTCAGTCGCACTGGGGGCATTATTGGCACAGCACGATGAGTCACTCAAAGAAAGAGCAATCTACTACATCAGCAGAACACTAGTCGGCTATGAGTTAAATTACTCTCCTATGGAAAAAGCGTGCCTTGTGCTAGTCTTCAGTACACAGAAACTCCGCCATTACATGCTCAGTCACCCAGTCAAATTAATTGCTAAAATTGATCCTTTGAAATATTTGTTGTCTAGAACCACCTTGACTGGCCGCATGGCCAAATGGGTCATGCTGCTAAGCGAATTTGACATCGAGTATGTGGAGCGCAAAGCTATTAAAGGACAGGTTATTGCTGATCAATTGGCTGAAGCGCCACTAGTAGATGCCTACCCAATAGACACTGAATTCCTGGATGAAGGAATATACACAGTAACAGAAGCACCAACTTGGACGTTATACTTTGATGGCTCATACACTCACAAGTGGATCTGGGGCAGGAATTCTATTAGTCACCCCTCAAGGTGACTACATCCCAAAATCATTCAGAATAGCGTTTCCCTGCACCAACAATATGGCAGAATATGAAGCCCTCCTCACCGGCCTTAGAATTGCAAAACAGTGGCACATTACACATTTTAAAGTCTTTGGAGATTCCTTGTTGGTTATCCGGCAAGTTAATGATGAGTTCCTCACGAAGGATGACAAACTGCTACCCTATAAATGCATGGTGGATGATTTCAAGAAATATTTCACCTCCATACAGTTTGACCAAATCCCTCGGGTGCAGAATAAAGCAGCAGACGCCATGGCCACTATTGGTTCTCTGATTGACATGCCCAAGGATCGGACAGAGTGTGAGTTTCTGGTCGAGCAACTGTTAATCCCTGCATACGACATTCCTGACACTGACATGGTGTGTGATGTTGTAGGTCCTGCCTCCCCGTGGTACCAAGACATATATACTTACCTTCGTGACAACACCATACCCCCGGAACTTACACGTAACCAACATAAATCCTTTATCCATCGTTCATCCCGATACATCCTCGTTGGTGATACGCTTTATCGTCGCGGGTATGATGGAATCCTCCTGAGATGTCTGAATGAGACCGAAGCCCAAATGGTACTAACAGAAGTACATGGTGGTATTTGTGGGGCTCACTCAAATGGTATGGCTCTAGCCAAAAGAATCCTACGGGCTGGATATTACTGGCCTACATTGGAACGTGATGCTTGCGAATTTGTAAAGAAATGTCTTCCGTGTCAACATCATGCAGATTTGATCCACTCTCCAGCACAAGATCTTTAGCCTCTCTTAACACCTTGGTCGTTTTCTCAATGGGGTTTTGACTTGATTGGAAAGATTCACCCACCATCATCCGACAGCCATACATTCATCATCACTGCAACTGAGTACTTCACCAAATGGGTGGAAGTAATGCCACTCTCCCAAATCACCGATACTCAGATTTCTAAATTCATCCTCTACCATATTCTCTGCAGATATGGTATCCCATCCACCATCATTTCTGATAACGAAAATCCGTTTAAAAATCAAGCCATGAAGCACCTATGTGATACTTTCCACATCCAACATCGTTGTTCAACGCCTTACTACCCTCAGGGTAATGGTCAGGCAGAAGCAACCAACAAAACCCTCATCCGCATCCTCAAAAAGGTGGTCAATAGCACTGGACGAGATTGGCACCTTCACATACATCTCACCCTTTGGGCATACTGCACATCTATCCGTACCCCAACAGGCGCCACCCCATACTCTTTAGTATATGGCGCGGAAGCCATCTTGCCAATCGAAGTTGAGCTCCCCTCATTGAGAATTTCTTTGAAAAACCTCATCAGTGAAGAAGATGCCCGCGTTGCACGCCTTGCCCAGCTGGAGTTACTAGATGAACGCAGAATACGGGCCTATGATCACCTACAAGTATACCAGAATCGCCTTAAACGTCATTACAATAAAAAGGTCCATCCTAGACAATTCCAAATTGGTGAACTTGTCCTCAAGGAAAATCACCGCACTCAGCAAGACCGTGACAAGAAAGGAAAATTTGAGGCAAATTGGCTAGGGCCGTATATCATAACCGCCAAATATGGATCTGGAGCCTATAGGTTGGCTACTCTAAATGGAGATCCCCTTGACGAACCTGTCAATATTCTCCATCTAAAAAGGTTCTACGCCTAAAGTCCGCTTGGTCTACCTTATCGAAAAAATAAAAATAAAATAAAATAAAATAATAATAAATTTGTCCTATGGTGAAAACCACCTCTTGGTGGCACCTTGGATAAGTATGGATGGTGAAAACCTGGTAACAGGCGTCATCCATAGAGGGCTTAATCATTATCTACCTGGCATCCTAGTTACTTTATGTTGTCATTCGCACTTTCATTCCCACCCACATCAGCTTAGGCCACTTGGTATTTGTTGATTGAGCATTGGACGACTCACCTTACCTATCCCTCATCCTGAGCTTCCTTATATCCCACTTTGAGCTTATGTCTTTCGTCCGTCGGTCCGTGTCATCATATAGGATCATCCATGTGTCGGTCTCCATCTAGATCTCATCCTTTTGTCTCACTTTTGTCTTTTGTCGAACTACGTTGCCCCTGCGCTTTCACGTAGGCAAGGTTGGTCATTTGATCCTCCCTCGGGGCATTTTTCGGTCGTGTCCATCCTCACCATTGTCCTCTTTCTGCTTTATTCATGGTCCTTTTCCATGAACTACGAGGGCTCTGCGCTTTCACGTAGGCAAGGCTAATCTTTGATCGGCCCCCGAGCCCCTAAGTCTTTAGGTTGTGTCTTGTCTCCCCTGCGGTTGTGTCATCAAGCTATGCCGGTTCTTAACAAACAAAACCCATTCGTACCAACAAATCTAAACAATTTCAAATATCCTATATCATACCGATCTTTTTGCTTAGCATCCATCATAGGTCTTAACAGGATACATCCTTCCTAACAGACCTCATCCATCTCATCTATCTCCTTGATCCTATGGCAATGGAAATTTGAAATTGATTATGATCTTGTTGATGCTTTTGGTTTTTGTTTATCATTTGGGCTCCCTATCGTCACTAATCAAGGCCGTCATAATCCATCATATTATGGTGTGTTTTGATTAATCCACATAGGGGCATATCTTGATCTTTTCTTTTATTGCGTTTTCTCGGTTGTCCCACATAGTACCCACCAAGATCCCTGAGGTCTTGTGTTGTGTTGGGGCATCCTTTTGTGCTTGTGGTTATCTCAATATCAGACCCAAGCAAGGTCTTCGTGACTTTGCAATATTGAAGATAGCCTTCTTGTCTGGCGTGTTTGTCTCATGCATTAGACACTAATTTACCTCGGTCCTCTGTACCTTGGTGTATCGTGTCCTATGCTATAGCAAAACCAGTGCTCCAAAGATGGCTAATTGAATTAGGATTGCATTGTTCATAATCATTACATTAACACTCACCCTATAGTTTTTGGTTGTGCAAATATTCTCCCCTATTCTGTCCCATTCCTCTTAGGGTACTGATACTTTTTGACTGATGCCCCATGACATCCATCTTTACTACACACCCACCTCTCATTACTATGCCAGTTCTTATAGACACTTATGGCCGTGTGTTACCTGCATTACGTGTTAGGACCATATATCCATCGCCACCTGCATCACCATATGTTAGCTCCATACATACATCCCCACCTGTATTACAAAGTGTTAGACGCATAATATACCACATCTTGCATACATAAAATATTCATACAAAAATCAGTCATGCATACATACATGATAAATAAGTCAACTAGGCATCCATCTATATAAATCATCCCAAATCTCATAAGTACACATATAATATCACCATTCGCATCCATAAAATTATTCGTACTCCATAAAGTGCAATACTCCAATCAGTAAAATTATCCATTTCATCCACATGAACATCTCATGTCATAAACATAAAACATAAAATACACCAACACATGAGTACATCCATCCACATACACATACACATGCATATAATCATCCATCATAAACAACAACATACTCCATAGTGTCAATAAGAACTGTCTCATATCAAAATAATATAACATGTGTCACATATACATCATACATATATCTGTCACATGACAAAGTACAAAATCCAGGGATATAGAACATTCCTGATCTCTGTCAATCCATCCTACACAGCCCATCCTGCATCTGTCAAAATACTCAGTAGCCTGTCACCTCCCAAATGAACTCCCCACGTCTGATCTCTGTGGAGACTCAGGTCCTGCCTCTCTGCCTGGTGAAAAACCTGGTGCATCACTAAAACCATGAGTCTGTGTCCCCAATGACTAGGATGGCGCTGGCATCTGATGTGCCTGCCTGGTATAACGGAATCTCCGTTGTGCTGGATCAGGAACTGCATCATAATACGCTGCCATCTAGAAACTAGCCTCTCTCGTGCTATCCTCTCTCTCTGCCGCCTGGACCCGAGCGGCATTCCACTCATGTCGATACCTATCTCGGTCCCTGGTGATAGCCCTCCTCTCCTGCTCCCATGCCTCCTGAGCCAATCGACTCTGTGCCAGCTCTGCCTATAGTCGATCCCTCTCTCTCACAACCTGCACATCCGCTCCTAGCATCCCACCCACGCCCTGACCTGTCAGAACACGCGCCATCGTAGCATCCCTCTCAGCCTGTAGGGCCTACACCCGCATCTCTGCGGCATCCCTATCTCTCTTAACCCCCTGTGCCCGAGCCACTGCTACATCTCTATCTCTCTGGAGAGCCTGTGCCCGCAACTCTGCTAAATCCCTCTCTCTACGGAGAGTAGCTACCTCTACCAACGCCTCATCTCTCCCCCTCTGTAATGCTGTATCTCTGCCTCTGCTACCGCCCTCTCACTCTGAATGAGTGCCTGTGTCGCATCCCTCTCAGTCTCCATCACCTGCACTTGAGCCTGCGCTGCATCCCTCCCAACCCGCATAATTTGTGCCTGCTCTACTACCATAGCCTCCCTCTCCTGCATCAACCCCATATCTCTGAGTGCCTGCTCAAGACAATGTACCCTGTCCTGTAGCTCATCCTAGTCTC
>VDFB02050594.1:0-20509 GCA_007258455.2 Sequoia sempervirens | reverse complement strand
CATTTGAATCCTCAAGCCTTTTCAATCATTCAACCATCTTTGTTAATCATCTTGCATATAGAATCTTGCATCTTAGTCACTCAATCCATCATCTAAGGAGCACACAATTCATTCCAATCAAGGGCCAATCAAGGAGAAATCAACAGCAAGGAAGGTGATATTGTTTCTATTTTGTTTATCCATTTCCTTTCTTATTCTATCTCTCTTTTGGCTAATCTTGAGGTGTCCTTGGTATTTTTTCATTTCTATTTCTTAGCTATTTTGCACATTTAGAGTAGGATAGATATCAAGGTATACAAAGGTATTAGGGATTAAGGGTTGAGGGATTAGGCTTGAAGGGTTGAGGGTTGAGGGATTAGGGTTTAATGGTTGAGAGTTGATGGATTAAGGGTTTAGGGGTTGAGAGTCGATGGATTACGGGTTTATGGTATAGGGTGGAGGGTTTAATGGATTTGGGATTAAGGGTTGTGGGTTTAAGGGTTAAGGGATTAGGCTTGAAGGCTTAAGGGTTGAGGGATTAGGGATTAAAGTATAAGGTTGAGGGTTTAAGGGATTAGGGTTTAATGGATTAGGGATTATGGGTTGAGGGTTTAAGGTTTGAGGGATTAAGCTTTAAAGGTATAGGGTTGAGGGATTAGGGTTGTGGGTATAATGTATAATGTAGAGGGTTTAAGGGTTGAGGGTTGATGGATTGAGGGTTTAAGGTATAGGTTCTTGAGGGATTAGGGTTGAGGGTTTAATGTATAGTGTAGAGGGTTTAAGGGATTAGGGATTAAGGGTTTAAGGGTTGAGGGTTGATGGATTAAGGATTTAAGGTATAGGTTCTTGAGGGATTAGGGTTGAGGGTTTAATGTATAGTGTAGAGGGTTTAAGGGATTAGGGATTAAGGATTGAGGGTTTAAGGGTTGAGGGATTAGGCTTTAAGGGTATAGGGCTAAGGGATTAGGCTTTAAGGGTATAGGGTTGATGGATTAGGCTTTAAGGGTATAGGGTTGAGGGTATACTATATAGGGTAGAGGGTTTATGGAAAGAATAGGCAACAACTTTTTCTACTTTGATCATCATTCCAAATTAAAATCAATCTCTTTGACAATTAGGTTCTGTTTTCAACACAAAAATCAATAAGATTAATTACTATGCCAATCCTCAATCTGTTGAACTAGATCTCAAATATTCAATCATTTAGCCAACTCTATTGCTAAATTGGCTTTCTAGCCAGGTTTAAAACTATTAAGTCTTCTATTGGCCTAAGAATGGGTAAGAAATTGGTATATTATAATCATTACTTTATTTTGGCTTTAATGTATTTGAAAGCTAGGATCTCTAGTAACCATTTTAAGGTTCCAAAGTTCATAAATTATTGTTCAAGGTTTTTGGATGAAAATTGTGTGGAAATACTTTTGACAAAAGAAAAAATAATTGGTCCACTTCTACCTATAGTATTAGCTTTGATCCTTTTTTCATTTCTCAGCCTACAACTATCATCCACTTTTGTTCTAAATTTCAGGTTTTCTTTTGATGAAAAAATGGGTATACTTGAACCAGGGTCCATTCGAGCACCCTAGTTTGTGCAAACCCCTAAAAAGCTAAAAAAAAATCATAGGAATGTTTTTGCAATTTTCCTTCCTCACTGGAATTGTAAAGTAGTATTGTGGGATCACCCCTCACAAGATGAATGGAAAAATTATGCATTATAATAAGTTAATTTGATATTGAGTATACATATTACAAAGAAATTAAAGGATAGGTGATAAAAAATCAACTAGCTAAGACACCCTTGGTGATAAATTATCCACTCAAATCAGATTTCCAAATGAAGAAATATTGTCTATCATTGAACAAACATAATGGAAATTATTCTTTGATGGCTCTCAAACTCATAATGACTTGAGGGTAGGCATCCTATTTGCTACACAACAAAGAGATTGTATCTCTAAAGTCTACAAATATAAGGCCTTGATTATAGTACTTAAAGTTGGTTATTCAATGGAAAATCACAAATATGCAATTGTATGGAGATTCCCAACTTGTTATCAAATAAAGGTCAAAAAATTCAAGCATTACTTCTCCCAAATCTAGTTTGATAAAGTTCCTCATCTAAAATTAAAATTAATAGACTCCATGGCTACCATCGAATAATTATTAGACATACCTCATAATAGTAAAAATGTGAATTCTTAGTGAAGCAACTATTGATCCCAACATATGATGTTCTGGACACATAATTAGTATGTGAACTTGTTGTTCCCAACTCTCCTTAGTATCATCACATCTAAACATACCTCCATAATAATACCATCCCACCCAACCTATCAAACACCCAAATAAAAAATCATATTTCATTCATCTCATTTTACCATCCTAGCCAATACCCTTTACTAAAGGATCTTTGATGCAATAATCCTAAGGTTCTTATACATAACAGAAGCCCAAATTTATTTACCTAAAGTGTATCAAGGTATATGAGGTGCACATTCTAGTAGGCTTACACTTGTTGAGAAGATACTCAGAATAGGTTACTACTAGTCAACTATGGAACAAGAAGCACATTGACTTTTCAAGAAATATCTACCTTGTCAACAACATAGCAATTTGATACATGCGCCATCCCAATAATTGCAACCCATTACCACTCCATGTCCTTTCTCACAATGGGGCCTTGATATTATTTTCAAGATCCATCCATCTTCTCCCAATGGCCATAAATTCATAATAACCACCATTGAGTATTTTACAAAGTGGGTTGAAGTTATCCCTCCCACTACATCATCAAATTTTTTTGCTAAATTCATACTTCATTTCATCATATGTCACTATGGCATTCCCCTTGCAATTTTCATTAACATCCAAAATTCATTCAAAAACCAATATCAACTATCTTTGTCAAAAATTCCACATCCAAATCACTTCTCCACCCCATACTATCCCCAAAGTAATAACCAAGTAGATAATTTTAACAAAACTATCCTAAAAATACTCAAAAATACAATCAATAAAGTTTTCCATGATTGACACCTAAAACACCATCCCACCTTATGGGTCTACCACACTAGCATCCACACCACCATTGGTTTAACTCCATATTCACTTATATTTGGTTTAGAAGCCATTTTTAAATTGAGATTGAGCTCCCCTTACTAATAATGTCATTATATCTCATAGATGATGAGTATTGGGTTGCACACATACATGAGTTAGAACTACTAGATAAAAGTTTCCTCAATGCCTTGAGTTACCTACATGTATTCCATAATCACCTCTATCACAACTATAATAAGAAGATAAAAACTCATCAATTTGGATTTAGTGACCTAGTACTCAAGGAAAATCAAAGGAACCTCCAAGACAGACAGAAAAAGCAAGTTTAAACCTAACTAGCTAGGACCTTTCATTGTTACAACCAAATATGGATCAAGAGCGTATCATCTTTCTATACTAGAAGGTCAATCATTGGAGGATCCCATGACCATCATTCACCTTAAAAATATTCATGCTTGACCCTTAGAAAATTCTAAAAATTAGGAAAAATACAAAAAATCCAAAAATACAAATATCCAAAAACTAGTAAGGAGAAATAATATGTTCAATGGTGAAAACCACCTCAGTGGAACCTTAGATAAGTACCTTGGTGAAAACATGAACACATGCACCATTTGTAGTAGCATCATCCACCATCTAGAAGGATATTATCCCCCTCAAACTCTATGATCACCCCCATCCCATCATATATTTTTAGTATGCATATTAAATGAAGCGTTCCTTATCCCCACCATATACCATACCACCTTATTTCACTAACCCATAATGGATTGAATTAGTCTCACATAAACTCATAGCCCATTTCACCTTCATTTCCAACCTTAGAATTCACTCGTCCATCACTATCTCACATCCCTTTTTATACTAAGGGAAATACCTAATCCTCATCTAAGGATTATACCCTTGTACTAACTTACTAAAATTTGAATGGACATTAACATAGGTTTCATACACTACCTAGGACACTAATCTAATCCCACTAAATTGAGCTTCCCCCCATTACATTGACCGTACTAGACTTGATATTTTACAAAAACAAACCACGCATCAAATATCACATCCTATTACAAATCAACCATACCTCTTGTACATCATCCTTATCTACATAACCACCCATGCCCTTAGGGATGTATCCTTCCCATGTTAGGAATAATCAAAAACATCATCCATCCTAATTTGGAAAGAGATAAGATAGTTACATGACTAGTTTTTTAGTTGGTCTTTTCTTTTGATTTGTATTTTGGCGCATTACTATACTTGTACTTAAGCCCACCTAGATCTTTCCATATATTGGTGTGTTTTAACTAGTGTATAATGAGGCATGGTATTTTTGATGTGTTTTTGTTTGTTAGTTGTTCTTTACATGACCCACTAAGGTTGATTCCAACCTTGTGTGTGTAGGAATGTATTTATATACATTGTATATTCTTTGCATAGACACACCAAACCCACATAAGGGACTTGTATGCATAAGAACTCATCATATATTAAATCTCATTTCGCAAATGACCCCCCAAGGTTTTATCACATCTTGCATGTATTGGAACAATCTTTTGTTTGAGATTCAATACCATGAAAAGGTTGCCTTGTCACCTTGGTTCTTATATCTTAGTGCACACTATCCCTTTCTATATAAAAATTTAGGATTTCTCTCCACATGTCAATATAACCTCACCCATCCATCCACCTACTCACTCCTACCCATCATCATATCTATATCTCTATACACAAATTGACTAAACAACCTTCCCATTCTCCCCACCCACACCATGATAAAATCATATCCTAACAATTCAATTTATTCCTCTTCAATAATTCCTATTCTCTCCCATCTCCACCCCCCATCCTACCATTCATCTCTCCCCTCCTACCCTAGTCCCCTTCCTCTCACAACTATATGTAGCCAAAATAAAAATAATAAAATGCATCATCATTGCATTCATTATTGATATTCATAATCACCTTTCATCCGCCTACAATTAATTACAATCATATTCATCATACATTTTAGGGGCATCCATAACACATGCATACACCAATCCATATAAAGCTCATTATACCTTAAGTGCATCCATCCATACATACATACATATATACAACCATTAAACATCTATAACATCACACACACACACACACACACACACACACACACACACACACACACACACACACATAACATAAGCATCATAATTGAATAATCATGCATTATCCATAAATCATACCATGTATCATCTAGAATCATGCATCCATAATAATTTAAGAATTATAATTATCACAATCATAAAATAATACGTCCACAAAACATATAAATTCATCATCTCTATACATGCATACATCATATCATTTATATTTAACAAATACATAATCATATTTCATTATCATCTAACACATCATTATACATAAAATTCATTAATTCATACATCCACAAAACATATAAATTCATCATCTCTATACAAATCATAAACCATAAGTCTCCATACATAAGCACATCATATAATTGTCACAAAAAGAACCATCTCATTATATATATCAAAACATTATCATGGTAATGATATAAGTGCATCACTACATAAAAAATGTCTATACAAAGGATCTAAAATATACCAATACATATAGTTTGAAGGCATGTAACCCATTATATGTAATCTAGCTATAACTCCATCCCTTAGATGTTGCTAGTTAGCCTAACACTACCCAAGCTTCCCCTAGTTGTTGTTGTGGTTGTGGCAGTGGACCCTGAGGTAGTGGTGGTCCGATACCCATCGATCTTAATCTCATCGGTCTTCATCTACCCAACCAATTTCTCTCTCCAAAACTAGGAACCCTCTGATTAGCAGGTACTAACCCCTCATATAGAGACTAATAATACTATGCCTCCCATGTTTCTTGTGTCACCTCCAGTTGAGAATTTATCATGTCAAATACAACTTGTCATATAGCTTACCTTCCAACATTCCTCTATCCATATCCCACTCATGTTTGAGCCTAGCCACATCTACATCTACTCTCAATAAGTAGATCAAATTTGCATCCCACTCTACTAAGGCCCTATCCCTCTCTCTTTTCATATGGCCAATTTTATTTTTCCCAAATCCACACACCTATTCCTACAAGGTCTTTCCATCTACCCTATATGTATCTCCCTTTAATATCACCAAATATTGAGTAATAGTCACCCTATATGCATCTCCCTTTAATATCACTAGATCTTGAGTAATAGCCACCCTATCTCTCTGCAATCACTTTTTCTAGTTGAGCTCCTCCATCACCACCATTCCCATACCCTCCTTATACGTCTATGGTATCTATTAACCCTTGTACCTAAGACAACTATTCCTAAATTTTGTCTCTCCCCACTATCTGCTTTGCCACCTATGCTTATGCATCATCCCTCTCTCATCGTTATCTCTCCAATTCTAATAAGGATTTGTCTAGCCAAACCTCAATATCACCCTCATCCTCCTCCTCACTTTCCTAACCATCATATATGTCAATCTCCTCTCCTTCATATCCTACCTATCATGTAGCTCTTTAAGGGCCTAGTTCCTTCACACTCTATCTAGGTTGTCCCTCTCTCCCTCTACCCCTCTCTCTCCTCCCACCACCATATCTACCACCTCCACCCTCTCCTCCTTCTCCTTAATCCCCACCATATCCTCCACCACCACCCTATCCTCCATCTCCTCCCCTATATCCTCCATCATCACCTCCTCCTCCTACTCCCTCCCCATCAAGAATCATCAATCTCACTATCCTGTGTTGAGCCCACTATGCCACATGATCAAGTGTATCTCCCACATCTACTACAATTTTTTGTTGTACTTAGGATACTAGATACATTCCCATACATGATCTACAATAATCCCCCATGCTCTAATCTCTTGAGTCACATGTGTAAACACCAACTCCCTCTCTAAATTTTGTTGAAGCCCAAACTATTGCAATACCCTACCTCGTAGATAATTCTAAATGATATGAAAAATCATCCCAATCAAGAAGAAAGTAGTAAGGGTGTATGGTAGATAATTTTCATCATCATCCCAAGCCTCACATGCTTGTTATAGCCTCCATGTAACCTCATCAATGACATCAATAACTCAGTTCCAATAGAATAGGTCTCCCATCTGAGTATAGTACATTGATCCTCCATATAAGTATACATAGGGTTGTCTTGATGCTCGTTTTCTCAAATTTATTGGCCTCAACATTGCAATATGATCCCACACCCATATGAAATAGTGTCACTTTGCATCCCAATCTCATCTTGTATTGAAACACCACCATATGCATGCCCCAATACAACTCTATCAACACACAATACCCCTAACCATATATAATCTCCTCTAACATCATCCTATATAAAACTTATGATCAACCAACTAAAAGTCTATGAGAGAACCTATTAGGCATTAAAATCCCACTAATCAATCCAATGACATATAGGGGCAATGTAAGAAATGTATCCACCCCTCCATCACATTGGAAAGTCATTCATCATGAATATTTTCTCTAGGTATAACTAACCTATCCTAACATTATACTCCACTAGCTCCCATCCAATCATGATACACATGATCCTTCAGACATCCTCTAATTGTATGGTCATCTCCCTCATTAGTAGATGGAAGCTACTAGTCTCTAACTCCCACCTCTCCACTAGGGTGGTCATCATTGCTTGATGAGCTCAAATATCAAGGCATCACCCAACCTCGTACAATCCCATACACAAATAACACCTCATACAAGTCTATTATGTGAGGTTGTATCCTCATCATCATTGGCCACCTCTCTTAAGACTGCAAGGGTGGCAATCACACCTACATTTCATCCAAGCCATCATTAGCCTTAGTCATAAGTTCTCAAATCTTAGAGCATCACCCAACCTCATACAAGCGCATATCACCAAGAACTCCTCATCCAAGTCTATTAGATGAGTTTGCATCCTCATCATCACTAATCACCTCTATCGAGACTGTAAGGGTGGAAATCACACCTACATTTCATCCAAGCAAAGTGATTATCCTTAACCATAATTCTATCTAATTTTACACTCTCTAATCAGTGTAAGTGTTATTCTTCCCATGTAAATGTTATTTGACACAAGTGACATTCTATCTCCTTCCAATGTTATTCAACATGTGAGCATTGTTTAGATGAAAAAGGGGAACCCTAAGTCTAAATGCAATAGAACCCTAGTATCAATTTCCTTTTTCAAGAGAACATTAGGATGCAAATCAACAAGGTGATTAGGTTGACTTTCAACCATAAAGGTGAGTCAACCAGACCTTGATCTACATCTTTTTTAGCCTTGGAAATGGGTAGGAATTGATTTGTTTTGGTTGACCTAATTACATTATAAACCCTAATATGAAAATTGTAAGATCTTGATAATTGATAGACTGAAACAGATATTTACAAGTAGATTTGAGAAGGGAAAACCATTGTGTACATGTCATATAAATTTGAAAATGGTCTGAGTAGGAGGAAAAATTTTCCCAAGGGTGTCCTAGTCATTGTAGGGGTGTCTTGCTCTGCTTTTGCACTTCCTCTAATGGAAAATCTAAGATCCATGTTCCCGCTTACAGAGTCGTCAGATCACTGTCAAATAATTATATACGTGAGTTTATGTGGGTTGACAAGATGTAGAGTTTCAATTGCAACAATGAATAATTTATCTTCAAACTCTTTTCAATCCTCTCCAAACCTAAAATCTACACATTCACAAATAGTAGAAATGTTGTACCATTTAGGGGCTTGGCTTAGTCAAACCCTGTGTTAGTGTTTCCACTTCCACAATGGCAATGTCAATGATAGGAAAGATAAACTATAGGAAGGAATGATGAATCAACAAAGTGTTGCAACTCACCACCCTTCAATGGCTTCCTTGAAGGATTGAAGTCATGCACATCACTTCAAGGTCTTGGAACTTGCTTGTTTGAATGCTTGAATTGCTTGTAGACTATGTCAATAAGGTTTAGCCTTCACAAATAATGATAACATGAACACACATAAACTCACATAGGATTTGAGATGATGTTAGGATCTTGAATTGCTCTAATAAAGCTCTAAAATGTTGCTCTTGACTTGCTTGATAGTGCTCTTTACAATAATTTCCCTTAATGAATGCCTATTAGATTTCAAATGATGCAATAACTAGGTATTTATATGCAATTATGCTAATTTCCCAAAAATTAAATCTTGATAGCCGACATTTGCAAGTTGAAATTCAAATGTTAAAATGTTGACACCAACATATTCAAAATTGGATCTTGGAAAAATAGGGGGACTCAGACGCCCAAGGGCGTCCCAATATTGGCCCTATTTTCCAAGAAATAGGGTGTTGGGGGAAAGACATTAAATAAATGTGTTTGTTCATTGCTTGCAATTTCTCATAAAATAGTAAAATAGGTCTGAGAATGCATAATATAGGAGATAGGGCCTCATTATAAGATGTTGAAAATGCATAAATGCAAGGGTCGCTAAAGTAGGTCCAAACTAAGCATGAAATTGTACTATCACCTACAAGGGAGTACAATTTCTGACACTACAAACAATAATCCCTTTTGTGATAGCATTGCTCTTCAAAAGTGCTAATTCCCCAATGCAAACATCACTCCAATGAAAGTGCTAGCATATTTGCACAAGTGCTATCATAACCAAAAACATTGCTACAATAGCCCATTCACACCTAAGCCCACAAAAATGAGCTTATTTCCTATATTTGTGATAAAACATGCATAGGCACTAAGTCTCACATTGAAACACTAATCTACCCACACAAGCGCTAAATGTGACCATACAAGCACTACTTTGCAAAGTAACACCTATGTGCCTTCTTACTTTCCATAGCATTTATTATACTAAAACCTAGCCCTAGGACCTTGGTTAGTTGTACATATTGGTGCCCATGCATCCTTGGCTCCTTAGTATATTCAAACCTACTCTACATGATGTCTGTGGAATGGAATCTACACCATCCTCTCTAAGCCTTGATGCACTTTCAAAGGTCTAATCTCCTAAACTTAAAAGGTGAAAATGAATTTAAATGGAACCCCCATGGCCTATTTTCACCCAATCCCTAGCCCTTTTGTATTGGACCCCCCACTTTTTTTGTTTTTCTTCTATCATTCACTCATTTTTCATCATTTTTCCTTTGTTCCTTTTCTAGTCCTTTCCATTCATCCTCCTCTACACATCCTAATTTTCTTCCTTTTTCTAGAGTTTGCCCTGAAACCCCTTTTTTTGGGAAACCCCTTGATGGGGCATCATTCCACCCTCCTTCCTTTCCCAACCAACTAGGGATTTATTTTTTCTTATTTGACACATCACTTTTGTTAGTTGCAATGCCATGTCAAAAAAGGGAAAAATACAAAAACCTCAAATTTGACCATATCGCATTATTAATTCAATTAATATTTAATTAATTATTAACCATAATTCACCATCTTTTGATTCTCATAATTGATTAAATAATTTATTAAATTTAATTAATTATTCCATAATCTCGTAATTAATTAAATTTTATTTAAATTATTAGTTTTTTTCGCTTTCTTCTAAAGGTTAATTAATTTACTTATTCTAGTCTTAGCCCCACTCATAAATTCTTCTAAAATACATTAAATAATTAATTTGTGGTTAATTAATTAATTAAACCCATCCTAATCATCGCTAGCATTTTTTTCTAATTAAAAACTTTACCTCACCCTCAACCTTGTGCATTCAATCCTAGTTATTAAATCCATTTACATGGATCAATATCTAAACTTTTCATCATTTGACAAGTGTTCATAGCCCCTTCAATATTCACACATATGTGAGCACACACAAGTTAGCATCATATTCCACCTCATCCTTGACCAAATCCTCTATTGGTTGTTCACACATGTATGAGATCCCCTCTTAAATGTGAAGCCACCCTACCTCTTACACATGCCATAAAGGAGCCAGCCTATACTTTCCTTTCCCATCCACATTTCATTCACACTTATTCTCACTTTCTTACATTTACTACTTATATCCCACTCACCATATTTATGAGCCACCCTATATGTGTGCTCACACATGTATGAGCACACCTAGCCCCTTTTTCTGACACACGCCATTTTCCCAACCTTCACCTCATAACACTTTTTACAAGGTGGATCCCTCAACCTTCTCAATTAATCACATATCTCCATCTCACAATTTATCTCAACCCTCCATTTCATCCATCAAAAATAAATAAATTTATGCCTTGTCCCTCCATTTTGGTATGGTGCATCACTTTAGCCCAATCAAAGCATTAGAAAGGTACAAGATTGGTCTTCATTGTATTTATCTTTTGTTTTGTGTCTTTTGCATTTTTATCATCTTTAGAAGGGTACAAATTATCTCCATTAGGTTATGAAATGTCATAGATCCATTGTTGTCTTGCTTGATATGAAAGAAATCTCTTATGTCAATTTTCACCAACTTGTTCATGTCAAAAACCACTACAAACCCACTTAGTAATTATTTTAATGAGTGAATGTAACCCTTAGGAAACCTATAGTATTAGTCCAAGACAATCCCTCTAATTTATTTATAAAAATACTTATGATAGTTGCATCCTAAGGGAGAATTTCCCTTGCAATAGTTGTGTATACCTTGATGTGCATGATGGGATCACATTCTCCCTTGAATTTTGAAGTTTTGTAATGAAATAACTTGCAAAATAGAATAATATGAAATAAAATATGTTGCAAATACTTTATAATAATATGACACTTTGAGGGGGCAACCTCCTAATCCACTTTGAGGAGGATACCTCCAATAGTCTCCAATAAGAACTCAATACTCAACATGATGATAATGACTAACCTCTACCTCCTATATATACCATATTTATGCCAAGGATATTGCCTAGGTCAACTTAGATAACAACATAAAGGACCTAGGCCAACCTAAATAACTAAATAACTAAATAACAATGATAATATGATTTAATTAAGAGTTAAGGTAGCTACAAGCCAACTTCTCATAACATGACACTTTATAAGGTTAGGGGTGTAGTAGTTTTAGAATTAACCTAGGTAAAATAACATCCTTAATAACATGGTCAAGGGGTCATTTTACGTACTTTAAGAAGGTTCCTGTAATATGAGAAGATAACATATCCAAATGTAGGTGGATATGTAGGATAATGTTGTCAAGGTGGGCATGGGAATCTTAGAGTAGTGGTCTAAGGAGGAATGTTGAACTAGTATGTAGTGTTAGAAATATGGGCAAGTGAAGTAGGAGTGTTGGATCACCATCATCGAATATGAGAGTGGATAGAGTCATATGTAAGTTTCATTACAACTATTCTTAAAATATTAATGATAGTAGAGAGGCAATTGGCTAGTTTCATTAGGGATGTTTAAAAACTGGTTGGTGCTAGATTGAGATCTAAGGGATGGTGGCCTCTAGTTCTTGTTATTATGTGGTTAGTGAGGAGACTTCATTATGCTTTATTGGCTTTCATATACCTAGTTTGTTTAACTAAAGTGGGAACAAGAACATTGGTGTGGCCAGGGTTTTGGTTGATTGACCTATATTTCTTTTTGGCCCAACTCAAGATGGCCTTATGGCCTCTATTATTATTGGTTTACCTTATTTGTTTAATCATTGTATGGAGGACCTTGTGGCCTTTGATCTTGTTATTTCTATTGTTTCCTTAATCAGTATAAGAAGAACCTTGCAACCTTGACTCTTGTTTAGGCCTCATATTGACTTGAGGTATGTCATTAGATCTAAACTAATAGTGATGATCAAGGTTTGTAATGGTAAACCCAATCATTAGTGCATGCGCCAATTAACCCTTGAGATAATTGAATTTCTCTTTTATCCATGTTGTATCCTCTCCTTATAAGTAGTTAAATGTGTTTCTCCCTCATGTTAGAAAGGATTGTAAGTAGATTTGTGTAGGGGTTAATAAGAAAAGACAAGGGCTTAGCATGTCATGATGGTGTTATCTATAGGTAAGATTGCTACTATACTTTAATGGAGGTGTTGATCCCATAATTATCCCCTTGCCACATGGTGTTGTTAATAAGGTAGGTAGGGATAATTCCCATGGAGGGTTGAAAGGTTCAATCATGCATGTCATCCCAATCTTAAATGATGGGAGCATCAAGATCCCTAAGTTATGTAGTAGTTTGCATGCCATCTCTCTTAAATCAAAAAAACCATGTGGTTAGAGAGCCACATTATAAATGGAAAGATAGAAGGTGGAAGAAGAGAAATGGATCTAGAGGATAAAAGATAAAAAAATTGGGTATTTTCAAATTAGTTTCACCAAATATGTATGCATGCAAAATCAACACGACTTCTTGGGGTCATACCAAGTCAAGCCACTAGGTAGTGGATGAGACATGGAATTTATTATTGATGCAAAGGTAGTTGATGTGGATTGTTGATTGACTATTTAACTATATTTCATTGAAGAGAGGTGTGTGGTTGGTTGAGATCTAGAGGAAGAGTGGAATGTGGAGGATATCTACACCTTTGGCTTTCCCTTCCTTTTGTGAGATTCTCATAATATATTGGCCTCTAGTAACTTTAATATATTCATTTAGTGTATTGAATTGGTTGATGATGTGAGGACTACTATGGAAGGGAATATCAATCAAATCAATCTTATATCAATGTTCTCTTGTAGCTTCTCAACCCTAGGTTGATCTAGAGCAAGGAAACATTGAGGATTTTGCATGGGAGCTTCTAGATGAAGAGATGCTTAGGGGTGTTTAAATGTGGTTGTGATATACTTATTTGGATGATTTTGATATAAATGGTAGTGTTGCATTGGATATGTGGTTACTTGTTCTTATTTGAATGTGCATATAATATTTTATTTTTTTTGTTTTATAATGTTTTGTGATTTGAACAAATGTTTGACTTTAAATAAATAAATTAATCTTTAGTATTGTTTTAAAAGTATAAAAAAAGTATAACACTTATAAGAAATGAAATAAAGGTTTATTTATTTATTTTATAGTAGGAAATAAAGAGAAAAAACTAATTATATTTTTTTATGTAAATAAATAATGGAATTTAATGAAATCAATTTAATGTGGCTAACTCTAACTTCTATGAAAAATAACTTTCTATTTTAGAAAGTGAATTAAAAGAAAGATAACTAATTCTACACAACAAAGTTAATTCCTTTTTGTAAATAAATTCACAGTAAACTTTTTAGTAATGAGAATTTTTCATAAATAGATTGATATTGATTCTTTTAGGTTATGTGCAAATTTTTATCACAAAGAATTGTTTTGACAATTTTCATTATAGATTTACGTATAATTCTTATGAAAGAAACTTCCTCTAGGATATTTGTATGGAGGAAAATCCTCTTAGGAGAGATTTGTTTGTCATAGTGACGTGTTTGAATATTGGAGAATTGAAAGAGTTCTTTCCTTATAAACAATAGAATTTGCAGTCAAACAATTGCAATAGTAGTCTACCCTAAAACATTTAGAATGTTAATGAATAAGAGTATGGGTTTCATCATGAATTGACCTAACCCAAGTCTCTAACCTCTATGTTTTATATAGTAGCAATGATATTAGTTTAGAAATGTAACAATCAATTAAATCTAGACAAAGTAACCAATTTGATTCTAAAAATAATTGAAATTTTAATTTTGATCTAGCAAGTAGAAAATAAATCAACATTGCTTTACTAAAATGACAAAAGTCAAGATAACTCAAGATAAAAATCTTACACTAATTAAAAAACAAATATAATCTATTAAATAAAGGAGAATCCACATGTGGAGTAGATTAATGATGCAAAGGTTATTCTCATATCAAAATCCCTCTTCTTATGTTGGTTCCTTCTTTGTGTTCAACTAATTGAGAATGTATCTCCAAGATAAGGATGAGCATAATAAAGAACAAATATGGTTTGACTATTCTAAATGAGATTGGGTGTAGATCAATTTTGACAAATTTCTAGATTGTTTCTAGAGACCTCAACACACCTATAATTGGGCGTAGCTTTGACAATTATTAAACCACCATGACAACAAAAATTGCTTGCTAGGATGGAGATGATTGTGGATCTAAGTTGGAAAGAACAAAAGAGATACTCACATTTTCAAAATAATTATTGTCTGTAATTGAAAATGACAAAATCATCATTTACATGAAATCATTTCTTTGACAATTATTAAATCACCATTACAACAAAAAAAAAAAATTGTTAAAAGCAACAATTTCCTCATAATGAAAAAAAAGAAGCTTCTTACACAAGAAAAAAGCACTTGATGATAAGTAGAAAACACTAAAGACAACTGGAAGGTCCTAAAGGCTCAATAAATAGGATTTTACCATACAAAAACATGACAACTACTACATCATCACTTTAATATGTTTTATTTCCTTTTTCAAAATTAACTTCATCAATCACTTTTATATGTTATATTGCCTTCTTCAAAATTAACACATTGCTAGACATGCCATGGTGGCCCATGTGTTTTTAGATACTTGTAATGAAAATCAAATAATATCACTCTCTAACATCAAGGTACTCATTTATTTTAGTCATCTTATTTCTATTTTAGTCTAAATTCAGTTCATGTATCTTAAGTAAATGGTTAGATAAATTTATATGCCCAAATAAATAAAACTGTATGTTTTCCTACCCTTCACCATCTAACAATAATCATTATGTTAATTTCTTATAACCCAGCTACAGATTAATTGCACAATAAATTCACAAAAAAGAAATCTGATTTATAGCAATTAATACACTGGATTAAATAACAACTAATAACAGCGGAAGCAAAAATAACATGAAGCCAAACACAAAAAGACAATAACACAAATTTACCCAAGAAACCCCAATGCAGGGAAAAACTTGCAAATGTTGGATCTTCTATTCAACCTAACAGCAAACTTTTCTTTTGAAAATACAACATAAATTTGCTACAGCAATCTTACTTTTATAGAGCCTAACTGCTTTACTTAGCGTGCAAGGAAAGAAACTTTCCTTGCTTTCTTTGGCTTTAATTACACATAAAATCATTCTTAGACTTATCTTATTCTCACAAACTCGGAAACATTCTATTAAAGAATAAAAATCCTAGTGTTGCTAAAAATCCAACTTGAATTGATTTAAAGCATATCTAATCTTGAGTTGCTTTAAAGCAAATCCATATCCCACTTTTTGACCTACAAAAATCAACACATTAATCATCATAACAATCACAAAAGAATATCTATCTAAAAAAAACTTTGTAATTTGCTTTATCCCTTTTTCTTTAAATAGATGCATTTAAAATATCTATAATAGTTTTTTCACTATTTATTTTATTTTATTGGCAATACACTTGTTTTACTTTTGTAACTCTTAATTTCACTTTTTTATTGGAAGAAAAGGCATTAAAGATACAACAGAAAAAAACAGCCACTTTTTTTTTATTTTAATCACTTTTGAAAAAGCTAACATTCATTATTTCCATACTTCTTTAAAGTGTAGTGTGTGTATATATACACACACTACATCTTAAAGAAGTATGGAAATGTAATGTCCCCGCTGCATGATCATAGCTGACAAGAAATTTTATTGGACCCTTGTGGGCTAGCCAGTTTGGATAGAGGGTCAGTGGTGCATTTTGGAGAGTTTGTTTGTTCGTGTTTTCAGTGGACAGTGTTTAGATCACAGTGAGCGTTGGCATTCCTGGAGTTCATCGCTTCTGACGGCACGAGATTATCCTGGGTTTTGAGCATATTACGGAAATTTAAGTGATTAAGTTAATTTATTAACTTAAAACGCCTTTTAATAAAGTCACATTGACTTTATTTATATTTTTATATCACTTAAATGTCAAAAGGGGATTATAATATTTTAATGACTTTAAATATTATAAAAGTGCGCTCAAACTATTGAAAGGGAATATATTAAAATATTATAATATTTTAATGAAGAGAAAGGTCGTACATTTCTTGAAATGCGTGCCTTTTGGTATAAAGGCATTTGCTGGCAATAGAAACTCATATCATTTTGACCATTTCGAATTGCCTTGTGCATCTTTTCTCTGAGCATTCTCCTGAGAGCAGGGTTTGATCATTGTGTCCATTGGAGAACGGAAAACTCTTCAGTGTTGAGTACGTTTGAGGCTGTGAGAGATCAGCTAAATCCGTACAGTTGAGGGCTTCACACAGAAGTTCTACAGTTGCAGACAGAGCTTTATTTATGCAGTATTTGTGCTTGATAATAATTGAGGGTTTCTTGGTGGCGTACTTCTTGCTTCAGGGATTCTTCTTTCAGAGATTCATTTCCTTCTTTACATGGCCGTACGGACTGCCTTGGTTTGTGTGCCTTGAGAAAGGCGTGTGAAGTGAAAGGGAGAAACGCCTTCTTTGTGAGCTGGTTTTGGCTTCTATCCTTGGCGCCTAGTCCTTTCAGAGCTTTGTGACCATTTTCAGAGCGGAAGAAACCTTGTCTGGAGTCTTGGCGTGCATTATTGCCTGTTTTCACCATTTCCAGCTGTAGATCTGGCCAGTTTCTTATTTAAATAATCTGGAGCCTGATTGGTATGTTTATCATTCTTAATCTATCTGTTGGTGTTTAATATTATATTCTGTACTTTCATTCTGAAGAAATAAGATCAAAATTATCTTTTATGAGCAAAAATATGCTGCGCCCCTTCTCTTCTGTCTAATAAGATTTCTCTAAAAAACTCTAAAAAACAATTAAAGACTTAAGAATTTGGGGGTTTTGAGCTGAGAGCCAGCAGGGCTCATCACAGTGGTATCAGAGCTCACATCCTGCCAGCTTGTGGGGTTTGAGAATTTATGAAGTCAAACAGAGAGGGTTTTGGTAAGTCCTATTTCAGAGGTGGCCCTAGAAATCAAAGAGGTGACCAGAATCCATTTCCACCATTTCCGTTTGCAGATCAGGAGGAGGAATTAGATTGGGACAATATGGCGAACAGGGCTGGAGAAAGTTCTCACAGAAATAACTGGGAGGATGAGGACAGAGAAGCCAAAGACGTGCTTAGAGGCATGGTTGCAGGGCAAGAGCAGGTTGCAACTATTCTTCAACAACTCAGCACGAATGTTCAGAATTTGTCATTAAACAGAGCTCGTAGTTTGGATTCAGATAGAGATGGCAGTATCCATAGACAGCCACAGAGGATTATAGATCCAGTACGCACCTATGAGAGAGCTACATATCCCACGTTCACCAGAGATGATGCTGAGGAAGTGGATGAAGCTGAACAAGGTGGTGAAATTAATTTTGCAGATAATATTATGGCTATGCATGATGAGTGGGATAATTTGCCACCAAGGGTTAAGGAGCACCTTAACTTCGATAGATTCATAAGCCAGAAGAGAGAGCACACCAGGAACAGGAATGACAGGCGGCCTAGACACAAACAGAATGATCTCAGACAGGCAACCAGCAAACTAACCTTAGTTCACTATGATGGCAGTGGCAGAGTTACAGCACGTGCCTGGGTTAGTAAACTTGATACATTCCTGACACTACGCCCTATGCCTGAGGAGGATGCCATTCGTTTTGCAGCACTTCATCTTGATGGCGTAGCACATGACTGGTGGATTCATGGCATGGCTACACTACACCATGACAGGATTACCTCGTACCAGGAGTTTACTGATAGACTGGTAGAGAGGTTTGATAGACGTGATCCTGAGCTATTCTTCAGAGACCTTGCTCAGTTGAAGCAGTTGGGAAGCTTGGAGTCTTATATTGGTGAGTTCCAGAAGCTCTCGGTTATGGTTACCGGAATCTCAGAGAGGAGACTTGTCATTCTTTTTGTAGAGGGTCTCCATGAGCCAATGAAAGGTTGGATCAAGGCATTCGATCCACCTACCTTGCACGAAGCTATGAGGAAGGCTCGTAGCATGGAACTTACAGCTTCACGTGGTAAGTTCACTTCTAATGCAGAAGCATCTTCATCCTATAGTGATAGCAAATCAGAACCTAAAGAATCAGAAAAAGTTGATGAAAAGAGGAAGTTTGCAGCTCCTTTAGACCGAGAGACAATAAATGATTTGCGTAGGAGGAAGCTATGTTTCTATTGCAAAGCTCCTTATGACCAAAACCACAATTGTCCTCTCAAGCCTAAGGGTTCAAATAGACAAATGGAGTGGTTTTATGAGGGTGATGACCTTGCTGATTTAACGGACCAGCAAGCTGGTTTTCAGGATGGGAGTATGCGATCTATCATTCTCGTCAACGCAAAAGGTGAGAAGATAGAACCGAAGATTCTAGAGGAGCATGAGATGTTTCAGGAGGATTATCATTTTGATTCTAGTCCCATGGGATCAGAGGGGTTTGATTGGGATCAGTACAGTTATGAGGCTCAGTTAGTACAAAATCCTCTTTATGAGACAGATGCTACATCTTCTTGTGATAATCCGCTCTTTGAGGTGGATACTGATTCTACTTTTGATCCTGATTTAGGCAAGAGCGTTGATCATAGTATTGGAGATTCCGTCAGTGCATCGAGATTTCAGACAGAGCTCGTTGAGGAGATTTCCAGTGTGTACATGGTTAGGAGTTTACACAGTTTCATTTTCAGTCATCATGTACATGACCTATTTCAGATGCACAATTCCGGTATGCACGTGTTAGATATGTTAGATGATAGCATATCTCGGGCGGTTTTAGGGAGCAAGTGTTGTCAGCGGTTTGACTTGCTTCCTTTTGAGTTTTTCTCTCCTGTGACAGATGGTGTTGAGATTGACAGGGTACAGCATGATGATCCAGTTGATCAGATTTGGGAGTTACAGAAGCCAGTTGATGACATGAGGGACATTTCACGACACTATCCTTGGGATCCTGGTGGAGTGGTTGATTCTTTGTTGTTGAGATTGCTTGCGGACAAGCAATTTCAGGGAGGGCGGACTGTAATGTCCCCGTTTTCGGCATGATCATAGTTGACAGTGTGTTAGCCCTTTATTGGACCCTTGTGGGCTAGCCAGTTTGGATAGAGGGTCAGTGGTGCATTTTGGAGAGTTTGTTTGTTCGTGTTTTCAGTGGACAGTGTTTAGATCACAGTGAGCGTTGGCATTCCAGGAGTTCATCGCTTCTGACGGCACGAGATTATCTTGAGTTTTGAGCATATTACGGAAATTTAAGTGATTAAGTTAATTTATTAACTTAAAACGCCTTTTAATAAAGTCACATTGACTTTATTTATATTTTTATATCACTTAAATGTCAAAAGGGGATTATAATATTTTAATGACTTTAAATATTATAAAAGTGCGCTCAAACTATTGAAAGGGAATATATTAAAATATTATAATATTTTAATGAAGAGAAAGGCCGTACATTTCTTGAAATGCGTGCCTTTTGGTATAAAGGCATTTGCTGGCAATAGAAACGGATATCTTTTGACTATTTTCAATTTGCCTTGTGCATATTTTCTCTGAGCATTCTCCTGAGAGCAGGGTTTGATCATTGTGTCCATTGTCCATTGGAGCACGGAAAACTC
>VDFB02050593.1:0-25867 GCA_007258455.2 Sequoia sempervirens | reverse complement strand
ATTTTTTTAATTACATACAACGTCATGGATTTTTCCTTCCCCACTGTGTGACAAGTAATACTCCTAAGCCTATATTCATATGTGATTTACAGACACCAGGATAACACATCCACACAACCACCGCAGGTTTAAATGAGATCTTAACGATAAATTTTAGGGTGTTCCCAAGATAGCAACCGCGGTCAAGAAGGTCAACCATGTACAAACACATATTTTTAGAGCATCCTTGCAAAATCTATTTTGCGCATATTTTGTGAACATTGCATTCCATGAGACCACATTCTTTGAGGCATTTGATGAGCTTGATTTAGAATGGAATGAGATTTTTGTCTCCCTTTAAGCATTTATATGATTTTGGTAAAGTTCTTAATGGTTGTTTTCTCGAGATCCACCACATTCATATCAGTTTTAGTTTTAATAAAGGCTATTCTATAGCACTTAAATCTTTTTATTTCATTTGATGTTTTTCCATTTTCATTTATTAATTTATTTCATTGTATTTTTCATTTAAATATTAAATAGGTTTTTCAAATCATTTTGTTTATCTTTATGAAGAACCATTTTAAAATCTTACGACACATAATAACCTCTTTATTCATTTCATTAGTTATATGTAGATGCATAGTTGATTTGAAGCTACCACTTATCCATTTAAGACATTTGTTATACAATCATCAATCTATAAATGACCTAACAAATGACCTAACAAATGACCTTGTATACTACACAAATGTATGCAAAAAACAACCAAAATTTTCTTTAAATGACCTTCTATACCTATTCGGCGTACCCATTGCACACCAAGGTGCGATTGCTAGTTTACTTTCATTTGCATATACATATGTCAATTTAATGGACCAATGGAAGGGTACATCTTTCTACCTGTTGTCTATATTGCGTTTGGAATCAGATAAGTATGATGTGGAACGCATAAGAGTGTTTCACTACAGCGAGTTCGATTTGACAGGATGATGTTATGTTCTTGTGACATTCACAGCGACTAAATCGTAATGTGTAGTTCCCTCCCCTCATTCAACGTCACGACTATCACGAGGAAGGTTTTCATCACAGCGAGTAAATACTTTATATCCAAATCGAATATGAATACAGATGAAAAGCAGAAATTTGTACATTATTATTTTCCACGTTTTAGATGTATGAATTCGGATTACCAATCACAACGATGCGACATCTTGACTAAACGAAATTGGTGGTAAAAACTTTATAAACGAGTTCCAAATCTCCAAATCAAATATGAACAGAGATGAAAGCGCGTCTCGATAGCGAAGACAGAAATATTCACTTTCCCTTATAAAGTCGCGATGAATTCGACTTTTCTTTAAGAGATAAGAATGGTGTGCGGAATGGCGACAGGAGATGATTTCACTATTTAGTATTTTCAATAAATAGTTCCCAAATAGTTAGATGAATTCAATAATTTGTACCTCTTTTCCCGGCTCTTCTGTCTCCCACATGCATTCTAGTACCAACTAGCTCCGCCTCCACATTGCTCTTCCATTTATGTCACTTCTTTGGCGTTGTTATCTTCATCACCGACTCCCGTTTCAATCTTCCACTTGCTTTCCTGCACTAAATGGGCCCACTTCTCCCATCATTCCGCGTTTCTTCCACGATGTTTCAGGCACAAAACATACCCACGCACCCTACTTGCCTGTTCTGTTCAAACCCTAATCCCTCTTCCCTAGCTCAACCCCGAGACTACTTGCAGCCTCTTTTCATTGTTTACTTTGTTTACCGCAGCATTAGACGTTTCTTCTGTTTTCCACACGCTTCCTTCTTGTATGTTAATTTGCTTCGTTCAATATATATATATGAGACTCAAATTTTAAGCATTTCATTTCGGAATTTTGCATTCTTAAGTACAAATAGTTAAAGAAAATGGTCGAATCGTCAATTTGTATTTGTGTCAGTCCACTTAAACATTAATGCTAGAGTGTGGCTTGGTAGTAAACTCCTAGTAAATTGGCTCACAAATATGTCATCAAATACAATGATGTGACTAAAGTGGTAGTAGCTACCTTATAAACACGTGAATTTTATTTCTGATTTCAATTTTCATATCAACTTTAATTTGGATTGTATGTTTGTGGTATCACATGGGCTCTGAATATTGATCTCCTATATTTTGCCATGGTGTGATGTTTATATGTCACTGATAAATCTTTTATTAAAGTATTATCAAAAATCTCATATTTAAAACTTAATGTGTGTGTGTTTGAATTGTGATGTAATCTTTTTTGCTAAGGTTTGTAGTGGATGTTGAATTTTTTTAATCTTAAATAGTCACATGAAATGCCTATTGTAACATGTTTGAGTTCAGAAACACATTCAACTTTGCATTGGAGAGGCTTCATTTCACCAAAAAAAAATAGTACTGAACCATGCTACATCTACCTTGAATTTAACAAGTACAATGAAACAAAGTTTAACACAAAAATGCTTTTGCGATAAACAGGTCTCTTCAACTATTATTGGTTTCCTCGAATGCTATCCCCTATTATTCAGTTTTTCATTGCACAATAATTCACTCTACAATTTGCTTTTTATATTTGATTGTTACTATGAAATATGGAAAGGGTTTGACTGGTTCTCTTTTGGAGGGTTTTTTGCTATGCACTTCTATTCGTGTGTTCTTCATTGCACAATCATTCATTGTGTAGATCTATATTTCACAAATGATTAGTGCATGTACATATATATGTATTTAGGGTGGGTGCAAAAAGATGGGGGGCCAAAAAGTGGCCAGTTTTTTTTAAAAAAATTGAAAAGCTATAATGTGAGCGTGTTATTGAGCCTATAACATGCTCATGTTATAACGTGAGCACTTTCTAACTGTTTATAACAAAAAAAGAAATGTTCATCATTTTTCATTTCTGTGTTTTTCTTCAAGCACGCGGCTTTCAAACCATCAAAAGCACGCTCGCGTTCTTGGAGACCAAATTCTGCATCAAATCATTGCCGAGTCTTCACCAAAATGTTGCCACGACGTCAGGGAAGTGCTAGGAGTAAGTTTTATTTGATTTTCTTTTGTGATTTTGTTTCTAAATAGGTAGATTTAATAATTTTTCTAATGTAAATTTATTTAATTTACAAGAAATGGTAATCAACCTCCCAATCTTCAAAATCCTCCTTCACCTCAACCTGAAATACTTGGTGAAGAACAACCCCAAATCCAACAACAAACTCCTCCAACAATTCCTCAACACCCCTTAGAACTCAACAAAATTTAATGGGGAAAATTGAAAATAACAAAAAACAAATTGAGGAGTTAATTGTAAGGTTGAAAGATCCTGCAAGTTCAACTTCGCAAAGAACCACACTTGTAGAATCACTTGAAGCTATATTAAAACATGTAGATTCAATTAGCAAGTAATTAAGTGGTTGAGTGGAGAAGAGATGAGAGTATAGAGAATATTTTCCTCATAAACTTGAACCGTAGATTTTTGGCACCATGCACTTATCTAGCTCTTCTAGGGTTTTTCACCTAAAAGGAGAGAGGTAGGGCCAAAAATGCTAAGGGGTTCATTCAAATTATGTTATGTATGATGTAGTTTAGGATAAATGAAATAAAATAAGTGCAATTAAGCTAAGAAATTGATTGATTATGAAGGAAAATCTAGGAATTATGCTATGTTGGAAAACACATTGTGTAATACAAAAATGAACTAGAGACAAATGCAAAGCTAAACAAAAATGAATGAAACTTGAAGTGTGCAATTGAAGACTTGAAGGAGACTGGAAGTTGCTTTTGAAACATTGATGATACTGATTTTCAGGCCTAGAGAGACTCATTCGCCATTTTGGGCGAATCAATCCCAGTTCTGGTAAACTAAGCCAAAACATGTTTCTATCAAAAGGGTGTCAGAAAATGCAAAAAAAAAATTGACCCAGAAATGGGACTAATTCGCCACCCATGGAAAATGAGTCCACTTTTAAATTTTTTACTTTTCAAAAGTGGATTCCGAAGCTTCCGATTTGCACTTTGACTTCCTATAGGTGTCTGCTTCTGAAACTCTCATTTACGAGTCTGAAAATGAGTTTTTTTGGATATTTTGACTTGTTGAATGAGGAGAATGTAGACGACCATGTTAATAAATAATTATATTATAATCAACCGTACTAATTAAATAAATGTTACAGTAGTCGGTCGTACTGGGAATAGATAATAATAGTTTAAATAATACATGCACAGTTTAAAGTAAAAGTTGGATTAGTTGTCAGGTAGGTAGTTAGGAAGATTTTTCGATGGTTGGTATCCCAACCAACCTCGGCCATCTATATATGTATCTTGTCATTTGTAGTTGGGAGAGGACAATTGCTATGTATTATGGAGATACTTCATGAAATCAATCAATCCATTGTGTTGTGCAATTACTCTTACGATTGTTCTATGATTCAAATGTGATTCATATTCTATTATGTGCAGTATGTTTGTGAATTATTCTCGTTTACTCCCATAGTACATTGAACACTACCTGGTGAGTAAACAGAGAAGACTTGAACAACTTTGCAACTTGATCTTCAATGATTTTCAAGCCCTTAAGATGTCTAAATCTACAAAAACACAAGACAAGAGAGAGAAAAGTTGGATGTTAGGGCATGGGGGTTTTCCTTGGTCAAAACCCTTTTAGGTAATTAAACTAAAATGATGAAATAAACCAATGAGACATGCAATAATGGAATTTATTACCTTGCCATGATGTTGATCTTGGATTTCTGCAGCAATGGAGGAAGATTCAACCCTTGACTGTCCTTTGGAGCTTTCTTGATGTCTTGCAATGATAAAACCCTAAGTTGCTTGACTTGAGATGAAAGATTGGTGGATGAATATGTGAATTAAGTAGGTGGATATGAAAATGAGTTTAGAGAGGTGCTTTTATAGGCAATTCACCTATTTTACCCATTAATACCTCATCATAGGCTGACATCAAGTAATATTAAACTCAAATTTCACTTTTTTTCCTGCTCAAAGGTCAAAATTGAGCCAAATGGGACTTATTCGCCACACATGGCGAATGGGTCCCACCTGGATGGGACTAATTCACCATGCATGGTGAATGGGTCCCATAGGGGCCAATTTGACAGTTCGGATGCCAAGAGATAAGGAAATAAGTTCTTAAATGCAACCTTGTCAGGTATTTGATCAATTTAAGCCTCAGGATGCACAATATGGGTTAATATGGGACTATTAGTGATGATGTGAATGTCAAATAGGGTTTAGGACACATAAATCAATGTGAAAGTGTGATTAAATACACTTTACAACACTAAAATGAGGTCCACATAGCCTAGGAAGGCACAAAAACCAATGTGAATGTACAAAACACATTACAACACTAGTTTTACATTAATTTTAATTCAAAAACCTTCTAGATTGATGTAATAATATTATTAAACACATTTTGTAATGTTGAATTAGGGAGAAATAGGTTAATTAAGTCTAGAAAAGTGTGAAAGTATCTTGCAATACTTTACAACACGTTTACAAGACATTGATAAAAGCATGTTATTCAATTTGTAAGGATCCAAGACCTCGTGTGGATGCATAAAATGCCTCACAAAACCTGAATCAAGGCTTCATTAAGTCCATTTTATCGTGAAATAATCCCATGTCAAGTAAAGGGTCATTTTTTCTATGACACATTTAGCCCCCACTTTAGTGAGAGGATGAACTTTCTTCAAACTCACCCTAAAGTAGACATTCAAGAGAGATCCAAGTGAATAGATGCAAATGACAGAATAAAAAAGATCAAAGGAGGTTGTGCAAGCCCCCAAGGATCCAAGATCCTAATTCAAACCATCAAGATACAAAATCACACAATGGCAAGATAGAGAAAGATGAAAATGAAAAGATGGATCAAGCTTCAATCGTCTGTCCAACCAGTTGTGGATTAGATCTAGACTTGTTTGTTTAGAAATGAAATGTGTACTCACTTTGGGGTGATGGAACTCTTGGCTATCTTCCAGGTGAGAAACCCAAAAGTATACTCAATCTAGGGCCACAGAACTTCTGGTTGTCCATGGGGTGAGAAACCCCAAAAGGTGAAATACATACGCTAGTTGGTATGCACTGAAAAACACAAAGGTTGCTATGGGGACATTCGTGCATATAGATGGGCTTCCCGCTCAACCATATCAAAGTTATACCTCTTGATAGCTTTGACAAGGTGCCACAAAGGAAAATGGTTTTGAGCTCTATGAGGTAAGAAAAACTTCCTATGCTTGACACTCATAGACATTGTTAATGCAGAATAGTGTAAGGATTGTTCAAAGGGATTTTTCTTAATTTGTACAAGGTCTCATCTTAGCGAACATCATGCTTAATGTCTCCAAGAGAGGATAAGTCAAAAGAAGTATCATGCTCTTGGAGGGAATCAAGCCCAATGACTCCACCAAGAAAGGGATGCATCACAAGAAGAAAGAAATCACACAATGAAATGTGAGTGGTGATGTATGCCCCCACTTTAAAGCGGTTGTGAACACCATTACTGTGAGCAATTTCTTTAACATAGAAGAGAAAGAAGAAGAAATGAGAGCTTACTCAGAAAGCCCTATGCCAAGTCATATGTTTCTGATAAGCTACGTCATGAAGAAGAGAAGTATCTCATATGCGAGTCAACTTAAGGCATGTCATCCACATCCTGAGCTTGCTCTTATATGCTATAAATGAAAGCTTAACGACTAGCCAAAGGAGGCAACGACAAGTGACATACGAGGACAAGGCTATAGAACCCCTTGCCCCCACTTAGTGTAGGAAAAAAGTGAGCCTAAAATAGATGAAAGTGAGTATCAAGTAGAGGAATTAGGTGCTCTAGTACAAGGAAGAGCACCACACTCCTTGATAGGTTGAATGTTATTGTTGTGCAAAGTCTTTGATAAAAGTGGAGATACTAGAGGAAGAAAAATTGTTGTTTTCATGATCATCTAAGGTTGTGGTAGGTTGGTTGTGAATGTGTTTTCCACTAAGAGAGGTAAAAGGAGAGAAACAACTAGGATTCTCAAAACTCTCATTAATTGATTCTTCTACTAAAATATCTTCATCACCAAGAGGAGAGATATTATGAGAAGAACAAGTATGATCATTAGGAATGACCAATGTTGTAGTCTCTTTCACTAAAACACTCTCATAGGGAGGGGCTATGAAGTGTTTATTAACATGTCTACATATGTAAGGTACTAGGAGTGTTTGAATAAGAATGAAAAGCACATGTAACCATTTCATGCAATGTTTCAACAATATGAACAATGTATATGCAAAGATACAAAACACTCTTATCCAATGTATGCAAAACCTTAAGAATGTAAACAATGTATATGAAAGAATGAAAAGTACTTTTAACAAACTTATGCAAAGTTTGAGGAATAGAAACATTGTATATGGGTGATCCCACAATACTGGTTTACAATTTTTTTCCCAACTGGACACTGAATTGATTTTTTCTAACTAAATCTTCACTTTTAGGCACCTATAGAGGCTAAACTGTTAGGAATTTGAAGATGATGTAAAACAGTGATTTGTGACATTTTGTCTATAGATTCTAAATATATTTTTTTTCATTTTTTTTGGAATTAGATTGCAGTTCTTTTTCTATCTCCTTTGAAAACTAGTTTTTTCAGTAAACAACATTTTTAAGGAGTGACACTCACCATAAAACACATAACTTTTTTTCCATGAAGGATAAAATTGTAATTTTTTCGAATTTAGATTCATAACTATGATATCTAGTGCTTCCAATTGGTTTCATAGTGTTTTTATTAAATATTTTTTCCTTAATCAAGTTTCAAAGACAAACCAATTATAATTCACATAGGCGGATCGTATAACACATAACTTTTTTTGTATGTATCAAAATTTTTTTTTGTTGGATCAAAGACTTCAATATCTAGTGTAGTCATTTTAAAAAAAAAATTTGATAATCTTTTATTTTTCCACATGTGTAGAACAAAGAGCTTGATTTTAGTGAAAAATCTACATTCACAAGAAATAAAAAATAAATATAATAATAAAATTAAATTTATTTAAAATTATACTTTTTGGGAAGCTTATAATAAGGACTACATACTTAAAAAAATAAAATTAAATGAATTCATTTGATCCCCCAAAAGGTAAATCAAAAAATTACTTTTTATTAGCATTTTGATAGGTGTAAATGAGACTCAAGATAGTATGGTTTAAAAACTAGTGGGTTCTATCCAAGGGGTTTGATCTAAGGTAGTTTGATCAAACCCTCTTTAATAGGAATTCTTTAAATGAAACTTTTAAAAGCTTAAATCATTATATTTTCTAAAAATATGTGATTTCAACAAAAAATAGAATCTCCCAGAAATTGTAAACTAGCTTTGTGGGATCACCCATATGCAAAAGTGAAAAACACTTTTATCAAAGTTATGCAAAATTGTAGAAATGGAGGCATTTTCAGATGTAAGGATGTGTGCAAATGAAGTGATTTGAAGAATGAGTAATAAAAAATGATGTTTTTGACCAAAATACATAAAAAAATGTTCCAAAAATTTTCTAGACTTATGCTATATGATACTGGGAGGCTTAGGAAGCACAAAATTGAGGTTTTTGATGCTGTAACAGTCAGTCAAAAGTTTGGATAGGGACTGATTCGCCCAGTATGGTGAATGAGTCCTAGTACTATTTTTTTTGTAAAATTCTCAAATTTTTTGAATGGTTTTCAATGTGTTCGAGGCTATAAGGTGCAAACTTAAGATGGAGATGCAAAATTTCTGAAATTTTATGCAAAAATGCAAGCTAAATAACCTTTTTCTAATGCAAAAATTTGAAACCCTAGATGCAAATTAACCAATGCAAATCTAATGAAAATTCAATGCAAGCTAGGATTAAGATGAAAATGGACTCCAAATCACAAAATAAGATGTTCAAAAAGCAAAAATCACTTTTAATCTAATGCAAAAATTTGAAACCCTAGATGCAAATAAGCCAATGCAAATCTAATGCAAATTCAATGCAAGCTCAGATTAGGATGAAAATGGACTCCAAATAAGAAAATAAGATGTTCAAAAAGCAGGTTCACCAAAATGAATTGTAGATTTTTGGCACCATGCACTTATCTAGCTCTTCTAGTGTTTTTCACCTAAAAGGAGAGAGGTAGGGCCAAAAATGCTAAGGGTTTCATTCAAATTATGTTATGTATGATGTAGTTTAGGATAAATGGAATGAAATAAGTGCAATTAAGCTCAAAAATTGATTGATTATGAATGCAAAATCTAGGAATTATGCTATGTTGGAAAACACATCATGTAATGCAAAAATGAACTAGAGACAAATGCAAAGCTAAATAGAAACGAATGAAACTTGAAGTCTGCACTTGAAGACTTGAAGGAGACTAAAAATTTCTTTCGAAACACTGATGATACTAATTTTCAGGCCTAGAGGGACTCATTCGCCATTCTGAGCGAATCAGTCCCAGTTCTAGTAAACTGAGCCAAAACCTGTTTCTGTCAAAAGGGTGTCAGAAAATGCAGAAAACACAAAACTAACTTGAAAATGGGATTCATTTTCCACCCATGGTGAATTATTCCACTTTTGAATTTCTGACTTTTCAAAAGTGGATTTCGAAGCTTCCGATTTGCACTTTGACTTCCTATAGGTGTCCGCTTCCGAAACTCTAATTTACGGGTCTGAAAATGAGTTTTTGTTGATATTTTGACTTGTTGAATGAGGAGAAGACTTGAAAAAAATTTCAACTTAATCTTCAATGATTTCCAAGCCCTCAAGATGTCCAAATCTACAAACATACAAGACAAGAGAGAGAAAATTTGGATGTTAGGGCATGTGGGTTTGCTTTGGTCAAACCCCTTTTAGGTAATTAAACCAAAATGATGAAAGAAAGCACTGAGACATGCAATAATGGAATTTTTTACCTTACCATGATGTTGATCTTGGATTTCTACAACAATGGAGGAAGATTTAGCCCTTGAATTTCCTTTGGAGCTTTCCTGATGTCTTGCAATGATAAAACCCTAAGTTGCTTGACTTGAGATGAAAGATTGGTGGATGAATATGTAAATTAAGTAGGTGGATGTAAAAATGAGTTTAGAGAGGTGTTTTTATAGGCAATTCACTTATTTTACCTGTTAATACCTCATCATAGGCCGACACCAAGTAATATTAAACTCAAATTTCACATTTTTTCCCGCTCAAAGGTCAAAATTGAGCCAAATGGGACTCATTCACCACACATGGCGAATGGGTCCCACCTGGATGGGACTGATTTTCAATGCATGGTGAATGGGTCCCACAAGGGCCAATTTGACAACTCAGATGCCAAGAGATAAGGAAATAAGGTCTAAAATGCAACCTTTTTAGGTATTTGATCAATTTAAGCCTTAGGATGCACAATATGGGTTAATATGGGACTATTAGTGATGATGTGAATGTAAAATAGGGATTGGGACACAAAACTCAATGTGAAAGTGTGATTAATTACACTTTACAACACTAAAATGAGATCCACATAGCTTAGGAAGGCATAAAAACCAATGTGAATGTGCAAGACACATTACAACACTAGTTTTACATTAATTTTAATTCAAAAACCTTCTAGATTGATGTAATAATATTATTAAACACATTTTGTAATGTTGAATTAGGGAGAAATAGGTCAATTAAGTGTAGGAAATTGTGAAAGTATCTTACAACACTTTACAACACCTTGACAAGTGAACCGTAGATTTTTGGCTCTCTAGGACTTCTCTAACTCTTCTAGGGTTTTTCACCTAAAAGGAGAGAAGGTAGGGCCAAAAATGCTAAGTAGTTCATTCAAATAATGTTATGTGTGATGTTTTCTAGCCTGAATGAAGTTAACTAAATGCAATTGACTGATCTAAATGAATGGAAACGAATGCAAAAGTGCAATTAAAGCTATATTTGAAAAAAAATTGTGATATGCAAACAACTAAGTAAATGAAGAAATTATGGAAAATAGAAAAGAAAGGGATGAATTTGAGTGCAACTAGATGAAGTGTGATGAATTTGGAGTGTTCTGGATGCTGATTAAAATTAATATTAATTTTTCATAGTGGGACTCATTCGTCCAGGGTGGCGAATTAGTCCTATTGGTGAAAAACTGTTGGGAGCAAGTTTCTATATGTCGAGATCTCAAATCTAAAAAAATTCAGATTTTCATTCCTAATATGGGACTCATTCACCATAGGTGGTGAATCAGTCCTCTCCCAAATTTCTAAAAAATCAGGAGACAACTCTGTAACACCAGATCTAGAAAAGTCTAATTGTCGGGTTGCCAAAGTCAATTATGCAAAAAATAGACAGAAAACCTTTTCCAAGCTTGAAATAGACCTAGGTTGACTTGAAGAACCTAGATGACTTGTCAACCAATCTTCAACACCAAAAATATTGTCAAATCTACATACCTAGGTTTGTAAACAAACATGCAATAGGGAAAAATGGTTTAAGGTTAGTGAATAGGGGTTTCCCTTGGTCAAACCCCATTTTTGGTGATCAAACCTTCAATAAAATAATGAAATGCAAAGGAATGAAAAACTAACATGCAATTGCTATTAACTTACCAAAACCTTGATGATGCAAGTCTGAAGTGATGTCAATGGCTGCTTCAAAGTATTTGAATAATGCTTGAAAAGATATTGTAAAATGCTTGAATACTTGAGTGAATAGGTGGATAAGTGAACTTGATGAATGGGGGTTAGAATGAGATGAAAATCACTTATTTATACACACTTGTTCCTTAGTTACCCGTTCATACCTCATCACAGGATGACATCAAGTGATTTTGAATAAAATATCAAAAGGAAATTTAAAATATTTTGAATTTAGGGCCAAGGGGGACTCATTCGCCACCCATGGTGAATGGGTCCCAGTTAGGACCTAAAAAAAAGTGTTGGGAAATATGTTGTATTTAATGTTGTTTGTCAGGATAATACTCAAAAATACACTTAATTAAGCACATGAGAGAAAAAGGGGTCAAATAAAGCATGAGAAAAGGATAAATAGTGAAGATGTGCCTAGAAAAGCATGAAAGTTTATTACAAGACTTTACAACACTTCAAAATAGGACTTGTTGATAAATAAAAAGGTGATTTTTAGGTGAATTGTAATTAATAGAGTCTAGAAGAATGTAGAAATGTCTTACAACACTTCACAACACCTTCACAAGATGTCGTTCTTTGAGTTTTAGTACCTAAATAAGCAGGTTCAAGCCATGTTACAATATAAAATCAAAGAAAAATAGTTCCAACACCATGAAACAAGACCTAAAAGGCCATGAAAATGACAAGGGGCCATTTTTCTATGACACAACAAGACATCGATGAAAGCATGTTATTCGATTTGCAAATGTCCAAGACCTAGTGTGGATGCATAAAATGCCTCACAACACCCGAATCAAGGCCTCATTAAGTCCAATTTATCATGAATTAATCCCATGTAAAGCAAAGGGTCTTTTTTTCTATGGAATAAAACTATCCTACACACAAGTCAAAATGAAAAAATTACAAAATTTGACTTGTATTCACTTTTCACAAACCCACGAACAAATCAACCTCTACACCCTACAAGCAAGAGGTTTCCTATCCATTGGTGCAACCACCAATGGATAAAGGACCATTTTTGGCAGAGGTGGTGAATGGTTTCTGACCATCCTCAATGCAACAATAATGAGGTACCACAATATTTCTTGAGGAAACTCTACTACGAGTTTGTTTTCAAAAAAATACCCAAATATTTTGATATGTAGGACATCTAAGGTAGAGGTGGTGGGTTTGCACATGATAGACTAGGGGAATGCCTTGATCCTCATTATCTTTGCTTTCTTTTCATTTTTGTGTTGTGTTTTCATTTTTGGGATGACGCAAGGCGTCAATATACCCTATGTCTCTTCCATGTTGACCCAAAAGGTTCTACTTTGTTTCTGCTCTCTTTGTGTCATTCTTCCAGTTCTATGTGTATTTGGGGAGTGATGACAGTTCCGAGCTATCTGATAACATTGCAACAAAGACAAATATTGACCCCGAATCCATAGATCCCTTATGTGTTTATGGGGGGCAACCCCTCTTTTCCATTCTCTTTTCATTTTTGGCTATTTTAAAGTAATTTCTCACAACATGGTGTTATCAATTTTTTAAAGTGGGGGCATACATTGGCATTATTTTGGCATGGTTTCATTTTTTCTTTTCATGTTCTTTGATGTGATCTTCTTATTTCATGCGATGTGTTTGTTAGAATTAGTGTTCACATAGGTGTTAGTAATTATGTAAATGTAGAAAGGTAATTACTATTGTAATAGTGAAGTTGTTAATAAACAACTCACTAATATAGGTTTGATGGTTAGTCGTATATATTGTTAAAATAACAATGTAGTTAATGGTTAGTGTGTTATACTCGTGAATTGTATTTCAAGATATTTGTTATAAAACCTCCCTATTAAATAGGAGGTTGTTTGGCTATGTGAGTGGCTATATATTAGCCATGTATTTGAATAAAAATATGAAGAAGAAACATGTATTATTTTGACTCGAATTATTTGCAACTTCTCTGTCCATATTTTCTAACATGATATTAGAGCAAGAATCGTTCTTGTGCCTATGTGGCATTTCGATGCATCATCTGATACATGCATAGCTTCCAAAAGGTCGATGAAAGATAGGTCTGCAAAAGATCGTGGGAAAAGCTGATTACCGGGTTGACAAATCTCGCCGACGAGATCAATATTTTCTTTGGTAGTGATACTGTTGATTCACAATTCCATATCCTTAGCGCTTGGTATTTATTGGTGTGCATGACATATTGGCTTGGTCGAAGTCCCACTTAATGTTGGAGATGGTTTGATTGGCCGATCAAATCATGTTGACTTCCCATAGTTTTCGCTAGCCCAAATCTCATTGATCCATTGTATAGGATGATCTTGCCCGATCAAATCATGTTGACTTCCCATAGTTTTCACTAGCCCAAATCTCATTGATCCATTGTATAGGATGATCAAATCACTTTTGTAGCAGTTGGGGCTTGTGCTTGGTCGAATTTATCTGTGAATTGTGGGCTCTGCTCGTGCAAGTTTTAACTCGGCAGAGTGACTATTCTCTGCCTGTTGCCTGTGGCTCAATTGAGTCCCTGATTGGAGCGGGGTGATATGCTTGGAAATTCCTAAATTACAAGTCGTGAAGGTCTCCTCATTGCAGAAGCCACGTGATCTCCTGTCTCACATACAAGGCTAATGTTTGATATATCAAATTCCAAATGGATGCATGATCGGTCAGACAGAAGGAAGCACAAGCAGAGTCACTTGGAGAAACTGCATAGAGCGGGCATTATCGGAACCTGGTGTTGCTCTTGCCCAGGGCTGCTGTAGAGTACCTTTGATATGCAATGTATTATTTCTCCTTGCTATCAAAAATGTGCTTCTCCATCATCATATAGGAGTCAAGGTATCAATATAATTTCTAATATTAGAAATTAAATCTAAGTCGATTATCTTCAAGCGGAGTCAATCTTTTAGCTTTTAGTGAAGTGAATTTTTATAGTGGCAGATTGTTATTATTATTATTATTATAGTGTCTTAAAATGTCTTATTAGTTATTATAAAGATATTGTGTATGTTAGTTTAAAGTTCAAAGTAAGTCAAGTTGTATTATTTTGTTTAGAATAGGTTCATTTTCATGAGTCATTAATTGTCGTGTCAAAATTATTTGTGTCAAATTTGCAAATTTGTTAAGGTGTATTATTGGTGGAACTCGATACCTTTTATATTATTTAGATTACGGGGGGGAGTCAAATAGTTTAAATGGAGAAAAATAATTTATTAATAGAGAAGTTTGAAGGTTTAGAGTTTCACAATTGGAAAATCAAGTTACAACTGATCCTTATTGAAAAGGATTTGTGGGATGTGGTAAGTGGAGCAACGACAAGGCCAATTGATGTTGATGAAGTCACAAAGTGGACTGTGAAGGATCAAAGAGAAATATCTTTGATTGGTCTTGCACTTTCAAATGCATACCTCCACCACATTGACTTATCAAAGATCACAAAGCAAGTGTGGGATAATTTGAATGCATTGTTTGGATCACAAGTTTCAAGTGCAAAAATGGGCTTAAAGCATAAATTTTTTGGACTCAAGATGATGGAAGGTGACAACATTGTACAACATATAAGTAAGTTTTGTTCCTTATTAAATCAACTAGTTGAGATAAATGCTAAAGTAGACAATGAGGATACAAAATCTATTTTGTTAAATAGCATGCCTTCTAGCTATGGAAACATTGTTTTCACATTAAACAAAGTAAATGCTAGCCTAGAAGATACAATATCCACTCTAATTGATGAAGGGACTAAGAGACTTGACTCAATTATAGAGGAAACTGCAATGTATGGAAAAAATAGGCCTAACCAATTCTCCAAATCTAGTTCTTCTACATCAAAGGGAAATCGTTTATTCAAGAATAGAATTTTGTGCTACTATTGCAAGAAGAAGGGACACATTGTTAGGAATTGCACTCAGCATGCTAAGGATCTCCTTGATGGAAAATTAGATACAAATAAGGCATTATCTGTAGATGATGATGAAGAATGCCTTCATGGGGAGGCTATTGAAGATCCTCCACATGAAGAGAGTGAGGAGGAATATGTTTTCTAAATCAAACCAATTGGAGGATGGAGGCACTGGAGGCTGGAGGATACTCAGTGACCTCTTGTCAGTCACTAGCAAAAAGGTTGCAAAATTACATTAGTGACAAAATTATTTGTACCAAAATGACTAAAGCCAAGATTAGTTTCTAGGTGGCAGTAGCAATCATCTGTATATCATTTGTGATCAGAGTGGCAATGATCTATAATGGTGGATACATACGCGACAATGAGGGCTTGGTGTTCAAGATTTTTATGCTATGGTTGGATGTGTATGTCCCCAATCACATTTCTTGGTTGTATGTGAATGGATGTGTTTGTCCCCATTCACGAGGTAGTAAAGTGATTGGAAGTGTTTGTCCCCAATCACATGAGTTAGTAATTATGATTGGATGTGTGTGCCCCCAATCATAATTATTGTGAGTAGATGTGTTTGTCCCTATTCATAACCTTGATGTTGGATAGATATGTTTGTCCCCATCCAAACATGATGTAATACCTTGGGTAGATGTGTTAGTCCCTATCCTCGGTTCCATGGATAGATGTGTTTGTACCTATCCTTGGATGGAAGTACTAAGCGTAGTGAGGCTAGTTCCAATATTGCTTGACATGAGTAGATGTGTGTGTCCCTACTCTTGTCTTATATTGTTTGGTGAACTACTATGTGTGGTCATCAAGTATTCTGATGTACTTTCACCCCATGTTCACACTAAGGGGGGGTGTTGGAAATTAGTGTTCACATAGGTGTTAGTAATTATGTAAATGTAGAAAGGTAATTGCTATTGTAATAGTGAAGTTGTTAATGAACAACTCACTAATATAGGTTTGATGGTTAGTCGTATATATTGTTAAAATAACAATGTAGTTAGTGGTTAGTGTGTTATACTCGTGAATTGTATTTTGAGATATTTGTTATAAAAACTCCCTATTAAATAGAAGGTTGTTTGGCTGTGTGTGGCTATATAGTAGCCATGTATTTGAATAAAAATATGAAGAAGCACTTATTATTTTGACTCGAATTATTTGCAGCTTCTTTGTCCATATTTTCTAATAGTGTTTTCCTCTTTGTGGTGACATTGGGAGTAATGTCCTTCAAGAGCGTGATATATCTTAGGATATTATATTCCTCTTAGTGGTGATGCAATGCATTGCATCCTCTAAGTTGTGAATCTTTTATCCTTTGATTGGTCCTCTCTTGGAGACATTAGGAACAATTTCCCCTAAGATTAAGACCTCACATGAATTATACAAAATCCCTTTGGACATCCCTCTTTCTTGTTGCATTCTCCTTTTGTGCCTTATTAAAGTCATGGAGGTATGGCTTTGATATGGTTCCTTGGGGATCACCTAGTGGACAATTAGCTTCACTAGCCCTTGTGAGCATTTTTTTTTTCCTTATTAGAGTCATGGGGGTATGGCTTTGATATGGTCCCCTGGGGCTCACCTGGTGAACAACTTGCTTCACTAGCCCTTGTGAGTGTGCATTTTTCTTTTTTCCTTATTATAGTAATGGGGTATGATGTTGGTATGGACTACCTAGGGCTCACCTAGTGAACAACTAGCTTCACTAGCCCTTGTGAGTGTGCATTTTGTTTTCATAGTGGACAATGTGTTTAACTTGCAAATTTTATTTTTGGAAAAAAAACCTTAGACCCGGTCCACCATGTTGGACATCCAATTGAAGCTTGATTCATTGCATTTTTCCTTTTTCTTTTACCTTTTTTCCTTTTTCCGTCTTTGATGGTGTATGTTTGTGATTTGATTATGGCTTCATATATCATCTACAAGCATGTTCCTTTGTGCTTATGTTGGTTTTCCATAGGATCTTGATCCTAGGGGCTTGGCCACCCTCTTGGTTATTTTCATCATATCTTACTAACATTTGTACTTTTGAACCCCTCTTGATTGCTTGGTTGAATACTTTAGTGTTAGTTTCAAGCAAGTTCATCCTCTGACTAAAGTGGGGTATAAATGTAGTGTAGTAAAATGCATACCCTTGCATTTTAACACTTTTTTGGGCCTGCCTTTCTTTATTTATCCCTATTTATTTCTTAATTGGTCCTATTTTGCATCTACAATCCCTATGAATTATATCTTTTTCTAGCTAATCCCAACATTCTCTAATGCATAAATGATAATTTGATGTCTCTATTCGAGTGTCCTTGATTTTTGGGTCAAGACTAAAATGCCACCTGTGTCACCAAAAAATGTATACTTGGACTTTTTTATGCTCACTTGAGTCTTTCTTATAGACTTTGGCTAGATTTTTCCTAGATTTAATGTTGTAATGTGGCCAACACATTCACATTAGGTCTTGGACCCTTGTGAATCATTAAGAATTCTAGGATGTCTTGTAAAAGTGTTGTGAAGTCTTGTAACCCACTTTCACACTTTTCTAGGACCCTTTCATTATAATTCACCCAAATAACCTCTTTTTATAACTTACCAAGTCTTATTTCAAAGTGTTGTAGAGAGTTGTAACAAACTCTCACGCTTTTCTAGGCTTGTCATCACTAATTTGACCCTCTCTTATGTTTAAATGATCCCTTAATGCACTTTCTGACCCTACTTAAGTGTGTTTCAAAGAATAATCCCATTAAACCTCATTAAATGCACTTTAATTCCTTACACCTAGTAAAATTTCCCTAGTGGGACCAAGTTGCCACCCAGGGTGACTTAGTCCCACTGGGCACAAAAATCAAAATTATTTTAATTTTCTGGTGGGATTTTATTCTCTTAACGTTGAGGTCAGAATGTGATGTGTTATTTTCAGGAAATATTATAAAATCATGTATAAATAAAGGGTTTTCCCCTCATTTATCATCTCCTACAATCTTTTAATTTCCTAATTTCCTTAATGCATTTTCTTAATCATTCTCAAGCATTCTAAGCACTTTCAAGCATCCATTGCAACATCTTCTTTCATATCTTCAGATTTCTACATCAAGGGTTTGGTGAGTTGTGGCATTGCATGTTGTTCGTTCATCATTCACTCTTTATTTCATTTTATTTTCTAGGGTTTGATTACCAAATTGGGGTTCGAGCAAGACAAACACCTATTCTCTAACCCTTAACCCTTTTTCCCCTCTTTGCATGTGTGTTTTTGTAGGTCTTGTATGTAGATTTTTTAAAGAGAAAGGTGTTAAAAAGTGTTGTCAACTCATCAAAGTAATTCAAGTCAAAAAATCCCTAATTGAAGCTTAGAGACCTCTTTCAACCTGTTTTCTGCAGTTTCAGAACCAGACACCTATCAAGAAGAGGAGTGAAGACTAAGTGCTATAGATTTTTTCCCCAAATTTCCCAAGATTCCCAAGTGGAATAAGTCACCATTTGTGGTGAATTAGTGCCACTACCAGGCTTGAAAAGTAATTTTTTCATTTCTCGATACACATTTGGCAGAAACCCATTCCGATAGAATCTCCCCGAAACATGACTAAGTCACCTAGCTTAGCGTAAGTGTCCCAGTGGCTTAAATAGGAAAATATGTAGGATTCATGAGCCTCTCTACATCACATTCCACTTTCCAGGTGCACCTCTCCAGTCTTGTTCATTTCTATTATTGTTTACTTGCATTCTTAGGTCATTTTTCATATCACAATGTGTTTTCAAACAACTTCCATTTCTTAGGTTTTGCATTAATAATTCATTTCCTTTTTTAGTTTTTTACACTTAGATCATTTTATTTAGACATAGTTCATCTAAATTTGCATAGTTTTGAGTGGGGAAATTACACATTTTGGTCTATTTCTCTCCTTTTAGGTGAAAAACCCTAGAAGTGCAAGAGAACCTTGGATAGCAAAATCGGTGTCTAGATTTTGGTGAACCGGACTTTAGAACATTTTAATTCTAATTTCAAGTGTATTTAAATCCTAGTAATAGATTGCATTGGAATTACATTGCATTGCATTTTTTAAATTGCATCCTAGGGTTTTAACAAATTGCATTAGTGAAAGGCTCATATAGCTTACATTTTTGCATTGAATTTTAGTAAAAATTCAAAAAATTCTACATTTTCATACTGTATCTGCATCTGAAAAATCTGAAACTCATAGAATTCCATTTAAATATTTTGAAAAATCTCAAAAAATCACTATTGGGACTAATTCGCCACATTGGGTGACAGTCCTTCTGCACATTTTGCACTGTAATTTCTAGCATTTTCTGCATTTCTATTTTTTGTTAGTTTCCAAATTTGTTTTTCTATTCCATTTCTTGCATTTAGTTTTTTTTCATTCATTTGCATCATGGCTATGTGTTTTACTAAGTTTTGGATGGCATTAAAATCCTTAGTTGACATGTCAAGTTGTGCCTTTGGAACTGATCCTAATGACATTGAGCTTCCTCATGCTCCTTCAACTCCTCATGAATGTCCTCCTTGTGATGTTGACATCATTGGAGAAGATGATGATATCATGAATAAGTTATTAAATGAATGTCTTGACAACCTCAAAGCTAATGCATCCTTTTATCCATCCATGAAATAACAAGACCTTCCTATGATACCCCCTCCTGATATGTTTGGTTAATTACATCTTGAAACAAATGAAGGTCCTAAGTTCCCTCCATCAGGTGAACCTAGTTCTTCTAAACAAGCACCTCCTCAACCATTCTATGATAACAAAGTCACTAGTACTCCAATCAACCTTGAAGAAACTTATGAAAAAGGTTTTACTATCTTAAGAAAACAAGGATGTGACACAAAAACTGAACATGACATTCATCAACTTTTAGAGAAAAATCCAAAAAAGAAAACACAACCGGATTAGGATATCAAGATCCTCCTCATGACAGCAAGCCTCTTATAGAATATTGGGGACTTTGTGATGATGGAACAATAATCTTTGATTCCCCTCTCGATCTGAATGTACTCCTTCCTCATGAACAACCCATACATGATAACAATGACAAGGATGATAGGATCACTTTGGGTCCTCCTCCTATTCGAGAAAAGGGTGAATCTAGAAAATGAAAGAGGCCTTACAAGTTACACAAACTCAAGTTTCCTCTATGTCCACCACTTGAATGTGAAAGGAAATTACAAATCCTTTTAAAAAAAGGATTCATACTATTACCACCTATGAATAGGTTGGTGATCTATCCTAAAGATGCTAATGTTCCACATTTTGCATATCATCATGTTCATGGACATCGAAGTGATGAGTGTCACCAATTGAAAGAAATACTGAGCAAGTATCATTTTGATGGTGATAATTTCTATCTTATAATTCCATAAAACATCATCAAACACCTTATCATGTAATAGTTGTAGAAAATTCCCTTCTCACTATTACATGACCCTTCCCATCACCTACCTCGACTCATTCTTGACTTTCACTTAGTGGGGGCAAGAAGTTGCTAGCCTTTACCTAGTAATGCATTTGTCGTTGTACCTTAGTAGCGTTATTCACCTTCTGCTTATATCGATTGAGATTGGGAGGCAGATGACTTGCATTTTCCTTACTAGTCTTTTTGCATTTTATTTTTCTTTGTATTTTTTGTGTTTGCATGTGCGTAATGTGTTCCCCTGTGATGTGTTGTTTGATGTTATCTCTCTTTGTGACATTCCTCCATTTGCACCTTCATTCTTCTATATGTCATGTATTGCTTTTTTCCTTTTCCTTTTAGGGATGATGCAAGACATTGAGACTGTAATGTCTCTTTCATGTTGACCCAAAAGGCACCTTTTTCTTTTTCTTTGCACTTTTCTTTTGTCTTTTTCTTGTGTTTTCCTTTTGGGGATGACGTACAAGGCATTGAGACCAAAATATCTCCTTCATGTTGACCCAAAATATTTTTCATTATATTTTTCCTTTTTCATTTTCATTTTTCTTGTGTTTTCCTTTTGGGGACGATGCAAAGTGTCGATACATCTTCTGTCTCCTCCATTTTGACCCAAATAGATCTTTCTTTTTCTTTTTCTTTTTCACTCTCTTTGTGTCATTTTTCCAGTTCTATGTATTTGGGGGATGATGACAGTTCTGAGATCCTTAAACAACATTGCATCAAAGAACATACTGACCCCAAAACCATAGATCCCTTATGTGTTTGGTGTTTTCATTTTGGGGGCAACCCTTCCTTCTCTCACATGATCACAGTAACCTTTCGAAGCGATATGACTTGGCGTAGGGGCTTGAGTTAATCTCTCATGTCTTCTTTCTTGTTTTGCATTTTTCCATTTTCTACTTTGCAGTAGTATACAGTATGGTGTGTAGCAATTCATACTAAAGAGATGGGGAACACTCCCATTGGCATTATTGGTTTTAAATTTTTCTTTGTCTTGGTTCTTAGTGCATCCTTGTTACTTCATATGATACATTTTTTCACTTTGTGGATGACATTGGGTGTGATGTCTTTCATGAGTGTGATCTATCTTAGCATATTACATTCCTCTTAGTGGCTTGATGCAACACACTACATCCCATAAGTTCGCGAGAATATTTTATTCTTTGGTCCTCTCTTGGAGATGTGGAGCCTGCCTGTTTCCATAAGTTAAAGACCATGAACTTCAGAAGACTCAGAACATCACTTTTTGCATGGTACATGTTTGCATTTATGTGGCCACCTTGCGCTAACACAACACATACCCTATGGTGCCCGTAGCATTTTGTTCATGAGCTCCAAGCATATGAAGTTTTTCTTGTCTCATGAAGCTCAAAATGTCATTTTATTTTATGGCACCTTATTAAAGTTATCAGGAGGTATAACTTTGGTATGGTTGAGTAGGAAGCCCATTTTGAGGCATGAATTTTCCCCATAGCCACCCATGTGTGTGTGAGTGCATACCAGCCATGAGTATATGTTTCTCACCTTTTTGGGCCTTCTCACCTAGCGGACAACCATGAGTTCTGTCGACTCAAATTGAGTATGCATTTTCTTTTCTGGAAAAACAACCTAGATCTAATCCACAACAGGATGGAAAAATGATTGAAGCTTGATCTAGCTCTCTTTTCTTTAGATCCTTTTCTCTCTTTCATTCTTTTTCATCATTTTCACGTGTTCCTTTTTGCTAATGTTTGGTTTGAAATGGGATCTTGATCCTGGGGACTTGATCATCCCTCTTGATTATTGTTGTCTCATCTTACTAGCATGAATGCATTTGGATCCCTCTTGATATGCATGTTGGGCTACTTTAGTGTGAGTTTGAATCACATTCATGCTCTTTCTAAAGTGGGGGCTTAATGTGTTGCCAAAACTATATAATTGGACATTTTTACGCTCACTTGAGTCTTTCTTATGGAATTTAGCTTTACTTTTCCTAGATTTAATGTTGTAATGTGGTCAACACATTCACATTAGGTATTGGACCCTTGTGAATCATTAAGAATTCTAGGATGTCTTGAAAAAGTGTTGTGAAGTGTTGTAACCCACTTTCACACTTTTCTACGACCCTTTCACTATAATTCACCTAAATAACCTCTTTTTATCACTTACCAAGTCTTATTTCAAAGTGTTGTAAGGATTTGTAACAAACCCTCATGCTTTTGTATGCTTGTCATCACTAATTTGACCCTTTCTTATGTTTAAATGACCCCTTAATGCACTCTCTAACCCTACTTAAGTGTGTTTCAGAGAATAATCTCATTAAACCTCATTAAATGCACTTTAATTCCTGACACCCAGTAAAATTGCCTTGGTGGGGCCAAGTCACCACCTAGGGCAACCTAGTCCCACTGGGCACAAAAATAAAATTATTTTAAATTTCTCTTGGGATTTTATTCTCTTAACCTTGAGGTTGGCTTGTGATGTGTTATTTTTAGGAAATATTGTAAAATCAAGTATAAATATAGGGTTTTCCCCTCATTTATCATCTCCAACAATCTTTTAATTTCCTAATTTCCTTAATCATTCTCAAGCATTCTAAGCACTTTCAAGCATCCATTGGAGCATCTTCTTGCATATCTTTAGATTTTTTTGGTGAGTTGTGACATTGTATGTTGTTCATTCATCATTCTCTCTTTATTTCATTTTATTTTCTAGGGTTTGATTACCAAATTGGGGTTGGACCAAGGAAAAACCCTATTCTCTAACCCTCAACCCTTTTTCCCCTCTTTGCATGTGTGCTTTTGCAGGTCTTTTATGCAGATTTGTCAAAGAGAAAGGTGTTAAAATGTGGTCTCAACTCATCAAAGTCATTCAAGTCAACAAATCCCTAATTGAAGCTTAGAGACCTCTTTCAACCCGTTTTCTGTAGTTTCATAATTGGACACCTATCAAGAAGAGGAGTGTAGAATGAGAGCTACAAATTCCTACCCAAAATTTCCTAAGATTCCCAAGTGGACTAAGTCACCATCCATGGTGAATTAGTCCCACTTCCAGGCCTGAAAAATTATTTCTGCATTTCTGGATACCCATTTGGTAGAAATCCATTCCAACAAAATCTCCCTGAAAGAGGACTAAGTCACCCAACTTGGCATAAGTGTCCTAGTTGGCCTCAACAACAAAATATGTAGGATTCTAGAGCCTCTCTGCATCACATTCTAGTTTCTAGGTGCACCTCTCTAGTCTTGTTCATTTCTGTTACTGTGTACTTGCATTCTTAGGTCATTTTGCATATCACAACGTGTTTTCAAACAACTTGCATTTCTTAGGTTTTGCATTAATAATTCATTTCCTTTTTCAGTTTATTGCACTTAGATCATTTCATTTAGACATATTTCATCCACATTTGCATAGTTTTGAGTGGGGACACTACACATTTTATTCAATTTCTCTCCTTTTAGGTGAAAAACCTTAGAAGCGCAAGAGAACCTTGGATACCAAAATCGGTGTCCACACCACCTAGGGCATCTTTATCCACCAAAGGTCTTGGGACCTTGATTTTGAGGCATCTTATTTGGGCCCCTTTTTGGATTTTGTGCCCCAAGTTTCATGCCTTGGGACTAAGACACCACCTAGGGCGTCTTAGTCCCTCTTAAGGTATTTTCGAGATTTAATTTCAAACTCTGGCAGGATTTAGCCTCTTTTATTTAATGAATTTATATGTCGGCTTGGTGTGGTGTAATTTCAGGATATTGAGCATAGATAAGTATAAATATAAGGTTCAATCATTCATTCTAATCCAAGTCTTTTGTGAAAGCATTTGTAATAGAAAATTGAGTTCACAAGAGCATTTAAGAGAAATTATATCAAGCATTTGAAGCCATCATCAAGATTCAAGCATGATAGCAAAGATATTAGATTGCATCATGTGTGTTGTTGTGCTAACATTTGTGATGTAGGATTTTGATTCAAGCAAGCAATTGAAGTCTATATATATCAAGCATCCTTTGGTTCAAGATCCATATCCAATGTAGTCATTTCACACAAGTTTGTAGGCTTTACAACAAGGGTTTGGTGAGTTGTAACATTGCATATTGTTCATTCATATTTTCTTCATTCTATTCTATTTCATTTCAAGGTTTAATTACCAACAAGGGGTTTGACCAAGGTAAATCCCCATTCACTAACAATCAACAAGTTTTTCCTCTCTTGCATGTTTATGATTGATGATTTAGATTAAAGACTTGAAGATCATTTGAAGTGAAAAGTTGCATTGTAAAGTTGTCATCTTCATGGAAACTCACCTATAGGCCAAATTCAAAAGTTTCAAAGCCTAAGATCAGAGAAGAAGGAAGAGAAGATATCAACTCTCAGGACAACATTCAGAGTTTTTAGAAATTCCAAATGGGACTAAGTTGCCACCTAGGGCATCTTAATCCTCCCGAACTTATTTTTTTAAAATTCTTTTAGATCTGGTTCCGACATCCAAAGATTCTACATCTGCCTCAAAAAGCAACAAGACCAAGACAATAGTAAGGGCGTCTTTGTCCTCCCTAGCACTTTTTGAAAGCTTCTTTTTATTTTTGGAATCTCTTTGTACTTCTAGACTTCCCAGTTACACACATCCCAACTCCCTATTGCATAATTTCATGATTGGAATCCATCATTTAGCTTGCATTACTAGGTTTTTTAGGTTGAATGCTTATTTGTCTTTTCCAAGAATTTTCTTGGTGGTGAACCCCTAAAAGCTTAAAGAACCCCCTCCTAGGTCCTCCTTGTTGATAATTGACTCACCTTGTGAGGTTGATAGTCAATCCATTTAGGATTACTAGGACATTATTGAGTGATTAGGTGGAGAAATGGTGACATAGTACATCCATTTTTCACCTTAATCAGTGCTAAGCTTCCATCCTCCCTGTTAGAACTGTAAAATTTTGAAAATTTTACAGTTGTTTATATTCATGT